>JANHFL010005657.1:29855-47230 GCA_032468155.1 Oxyrhabdium leporinum | reverse complement strand
ATAGATCTATACCAGTCTCTCTGAATTTTTAAGAACATCAGTAAAAAAATATAACCACACACATATATATATATATAGTATGATTTATAATGGCTATGCAGTTAGGATTGCAGTCTTTTTTATTTGCATCTGTATTTGCATCTGTATTTGGCTAGGAAAACAAACCTGTTTATTTGGGAACCGCCATCTGTTCAGGTGACATAAATCAGCCTTTAAGTGAAGACTGTTATGCAGATTATACCTTATGTCTTTAGAGTTCTTAAAAAAATTCACTGGAGCACCACTTATTCATATGGTGGTTTATTTTCTGGATAGCAGTCCACTGTATACAAAATTAGGCATGTTAATAATGAAGATGACATAAGAAGTTATTGTTCCTAGCTTATTTTTGGGTGAAGATTGCTTCACTTTTGGTATTATAGTTCCAATAACTCTACTGATTTTTTAAAAGAAATTTGGAGCTAGAACCTCCTAAGGATGAGCCAAAAAATAATAATAAGAATACATCCCTAATAATATTTTCCATACACAACTATAACAACTTAGATATAGTAATACAGAAAATTTACCAAACCAACTTAACAGCAGGCTGAACATTTTAGTCAAGAAGTCATGAAGAGAGAGCTATAGTGTAACAAGTACATTTGCTTTCTCCCCCACTCCCCTGCTTATGTTATGCCCTATTCAGTAATAGATATGTAAGCATCACTTAATCAACTATTCCATTTCATAACACCTTTAAACATAATGGCCTTCTAACAACAAAATAATTGGGTGCATTTTTGTAGCTACTAGCAATGAACCAAAGCTCTTAAAATAACAAGAATGAATGTACAAAAAAGAAATCTCCTTCTTCTACCCTATTTCATCATTTTAAAATGTATCCCTTTCCCTGTACTTAGCAATGCAAAGTGAAACATATTCTTCTGAAATATGAGTCTTGTATTGATTATCCAACCAAATAAAATTATAACTGGCAGGGAGGAAATAATGACTTAGAGATAATAGTGGCTGTGAGTCAAATGAATTATGCAAATGTCTTATCCCCAGTAACAATCTGATTTTGTTGAGATTCTTTTGAGCCTTCACCAGTGGATGACACAACAACAAAAGACATTTATTTATTTGAAAAGGGAGCAAAAACATTCAGCTTTTTCTTCTGAAGTCTTTCATATTTTATAGGCATAAATGAGGAACAAACATTCACCTCCAAGCCACATCAGGGGACAAAAAGAAACCCCCAAAGCTTCACAATTAATTTCTTTCATTTGAACTTTAATTGTTTTTGCCCTCAAATGTTTGAATGTGTTTAAAAGGCAAGAGAGATGAAATAAGAGGTAAAGAACCAATGAGGCTACCTTCAGTGCTTTGGAGAAAAGGCATAATAGAAAAATAATTGATTAAATGATCAATTAAAGAAAAGACCAGGTTCAGCTGGCATAACAAGCCTGTTTAAAATCTTCTTTAATCTAATTAAAAAAGATCTGGAGTTGCAGTTCTTTTCTGAACTTTAAATCAAACCACATTAAACATATTGGGTACACCTATAGCTCATGGCAGAAAGCCTTTTAGAAAGTGGTTGTCTTATCTGAACAAGGTTGAAAACAGGGATAGAGACATTATAGATTTACTGTTTGGACACAATAAAAAAGAAAGAAAAGGAGTTTGAAACAGACTTATCCTCAGTTGCATGGTTTACAAGCATATTATCATGAACATTAATTTCATAGATAGGAACAATTTAATATATTGATTTGTATTTATTTTTCACACTTCTTAACCACCCATCTTCCTCTGCTTTTCATTGCCTATCTTAGTAGCAGTTAACAATGGCTTTTTTAATATTAGGACCTAGTTGGCCTAAAAAGATGTAGCAAGTTCATACAGATGATCCTTACTACCCTCCTTTCCTATTATTTCCATACCACCTGTCTCCCTGTCCCAAAGGTGCTTTTTTTCAAGAGGCGACTGGAGTTTCTGGTTTTTCTTTGAAGATGTTTTGCAGTGGTGAAATCTACTAGCTACTAGGCCATGCGGGGATGCAGAGCTGGGTGGGAAGAGACAGGGAGGCAAGCAGCAGCAGCGGCTTACTTACGCAGGCAGGCAGGCACACACGCCGGAAGATCAGGAGCAGTTGGGCCTCAGGCACATCGTTGTGGGAAGGCTGGCAGAGATACTGGGGTGGGGTGAGCAGGAAACGGGGTGAGTGGTGAGTGGGCAGGTAGGGGCGGGGCCAGCCGGAGGTGATAATTGCCAGTTCTCTGAACCAATCAAAATTTTCCCTACCGGTTCAGTTGAACCGGTGCGAACTGGCTAGATTTCACTTCTGATGTTTTGTTTCTCATCCAAGAAGCTTCTTCAGTTCTGACTGGATGGTGGGGAATGGAAGGAATTATACTCATTGCAGACAGCTGATCATTTGCATTCTTTTAGCGAGTTGCTAATGCCACCTGGAGATTTATCTGTGTCCTCAGGGTTACCTGAATGGTGCAAATGGGTGTGGAGCCTTCTTGGAACTGTTGAAAGGACTTTGTTGTAGACTAGAGATAGATGATCCCGTATCCCTCCCCCTCTGTTGAGAGAGGGCTGTTCAATTTTGACATAGATGGCCTCTTTGCCCCCTCTTTCAAACCAGAGTTTGCTGTCTTCAAAGGAGTGGCCCATTCTGTATGTGCTTATTTTCTTTTTCTTACCTAGATGCACAATATTACATTTCTTGCTGTTAAATCTTTGTTTCTGCCAGCTGTTTTAGCCTCAGTCTTTTTAATTTTTTTTCCTTTCTTCCCAGGTATTAATTACTTCTCCTAATTTAGCCTTGTCAACGAATTTGGTTCCCTGTGCATATGAAAACAGAAAATGTTATTCTACCGAGCTCTTTCATTTGGCAACACATTTGAGCTGTGTTGTAAAAGTGAACTCAACCCTAGTAAGGTTTTCTGCTCTTTCTAGGAAACAACAACAGTAATTGGGTGAAACACTGGGTGAAAGGTGGCTACCATTACTACCACAACCTCCAAAACCAGGATGGAGTCTGGGAGGAGCCCCAGGGATTTGTGCAGAACAGCGTCCAGCTCTCTCGGGAGGAGATCCAGGTACGAGGCGCTCTGGTTTTCTGCAGGCCTCCTGGGCCAAGATCTATTGAGTATCAAAGAATGAGGGAGTGAATTAGGAATTATTTCTTGCCTGGCACAATTATCCTAATGTTAGAATTATCTCGGCTTGCACAAATGTATTTGATCCTAAACAGAAGGCCTGCATATAAGAGAGTACTTGATTATAAGCACCATTCTAAAAGTATGGGATAAATATAGCAGAATAAGTCCAAACTTACTGCATCCTGCTTCAATGTTAAATATTTATGTCCACAAAGATGAACGTATGGACAATTAGGCTAGTGAACTGATACTTCTTTCAGAGTGTAAGAATTAACCTTACAAACATTTCATCTTTGACTCTCTCCTAGGAGTGGTCAAAATGTCTCATTGGTTCCAATATTTGAATTGTTCCACCTTGTTTTTGTAAGTCATTTTGAATTATTTATTTCATAATATAATACAAAATGAATTAGAGAAATGGAACATTCAGGGATTTGATTGAATCTGGAAAGCTAATAAAACAATATTCAGAACATAAGATGTTACTAAAATGTTACTAAAAACCTTAAAACATGAATAAGAGCTTGGTTGTATGGTTAAATAGATGTACAGTTTAAACTGAATAATTGATATGCAGCAGTGGAAAAGGGACATAAATATTACATTTATTAAGGAAATTGGTATATGATTTTTTTTTTCCATTTCACAGTAGTGTTGATTACCAAAATAGATAATTCCACATGCCTGTCTTTTGGTAATTTGGGGAAAAGACATTGAGATGCTAATTGGATGCTAATCCCTCAATTTGAAATTGGCAACCCCTTGCCCCAAATCCGATTCTATTTGCTATTGGTGGGAAAGGGGGCCTGTGTTCCTCTGTTACGCAGCACCTGCTTTGTGTTTTTTTCCTGGCAACCGCAGAGCGCCATCTCGGCAGTTACGGCAGCGTACAACCGGGAGCAGCTCTGGTTGGCCAATGAGAACCTGATCACCAAGCTACAGGCTCGCTGCCGAGGCTACCTAGTTCGCCAGGAGTTCAGGACCAGAATGCATTTCTTGAAAAAACAAGTCCCTGCCATCACCTGCATCCAGGTATGGAGATCCATATCAGATGAGCTGAAAAGGACAAAATATTATTGAGATGAAATGTACAGCAAGATTTGGAGTATGGTCATGCTCTGCAGATGTGCCCAATCCCTCCCCTTTTTTTCCCCATTGGTTATCAATAGCATCAGCTGGTGCCCTTTGGAACATCCTGCCCCCCAGGATAAGATCTGCCCTCCTCGTCTTCTTCCTTGGGAGCCTAAAGACCCTGGCTCTGCCAATTGGCCTGGGGGCCAAAGGGGAATTCCACAGTGGAGGTGGATGCTGGATTGAATCCCCTCCCCTCCCCCCTCACTCTCTGCTCCCCACCCATCCATCCTTTGGTTATCACATTGATGCTTTCTTGTTGCTTTCTTTCTTTCTTTTTTCTTTTTTTGTTTATTTTATCGCTCTGTTATTTTACTTCTGTTTATACTTCTTTTCATTTCTTCCTTTTTATCGTGAAAGTGGCCTAGATAAGCGGCAAATAAATTTAATAAATAAACAATATTTAATAAATTGTTTATTTAATAAATAAACAATAAATGGTTCCAGTGGCCACACTGCTAGCTGAGATGTCATATATAAATGAAGAAAGTATACAAATTCTGTTGTGAAACCGACAAAGAGAGTTCTCCCAGCTGAGCCACAGGTCCTTTGCCAGAAGGAAGAGCTCCAGTCTGGCATATGAAATGTCCTTAGGCTGCCTGTAGGCTACTAAAACTCTTCTTGAACCCTTTCATTAGGTGAAACGATGTCTCACAGGGCAACAGCTTTTGAGCCAAGGTCCCCTCGAAGGGCTCATGTACAGAACACACCAAAGTCTGTGACCCATGACTCACGTGGAATTGAAATTAGGGAAATTTTATAAAACATTTTATAACAAAAATTAGGACACTTTGAATTCTGCTGTCTTGAATTTAAGTCCATTGTTTGTTGCACTATTTTCTAGAGCAACTCTAAAGCAGTCCGCTCTGTCTTCCATCCTTCAGATACTCAAAGATAGTTACCTCCCCACAGAATTATTTTCTCCAGAATAAACCTAGCCACTGCTTCCAATATTTCCTTCCAAGCTCTTTATCATCTGGACTGCTGTCCTCTGTAGCCACAAATTTATCAGAGGTATTCTTCCTGAAATGTGGTGTCCAGAGCAGAATGTAATATATATTTTGATCAAAACAAAATAGAAAAGAACTACGATTTCTCTTGATGCTAGTGCTATATTTCTGATGATGTAGCCCAGGATCACCTTTGTCTTGTTTTAAAGATGCACCAAACTTTTGCTCATGTTCAGCTTGTGATTCACTAAGATATCCAGATCCTTTTTACATATATTGCTGCCTACTATAATTGCCTCCTCCCCCATCCAATACTTACACCTGATTTGATCTGACCAAAACTGAGTGATGTGGCTGTTGATCTGCCCAAATCTGGAAATTTTCTATTATTACTCCTGGATAGGTTGCACTTCCCCAGTCAGCATTGGTGTGCAAATTGCTTGGAATCTCCCATCTATATGTCATAATGAAGCAGGAAGAATAAAGAGCATTGAAGGAAATAAATAAATGGATCACTGAATAAATCAAGCAGGAAGTCTCACTTGAGGCACAAATGATTTTGGGCATAGTACACAAAGACCTGCTTCTAATACTGGAAAAGGGAGAAGGAAGGTGAAGAGAGGATGACCAGCAAATGGATGGACTTAGTTACGTTGACGATGGTTGCACAGTCTGAAGACCTGAAGGACTTTGATGAGGGATAGATTGTCATGGAGAAACTCATGTGTGTTCACTGAGTCAACATTGATTTTTTATGGCACATAATCAGTAATCACTATGTAATCACTGTTGATGTGATCTAAATCTTTTTGACAAAGTTTTTCTTGTTTGTTTTTCAAATATTGAAGTACCTTCTTTCTTTCTGGAGAGCTCTTGCCCCATTTATATTCCATGTTAGGCATTTAAACTCCTTATTTATTTTATAAACTTGGAAAAGTCTACACTTGTAGCACCCAACATAGTAATCTCTTCTTCAAGCCCCATGTTGTATTTGTTGCATAGCTCCATTTGAGCCTTTTGAACAGAGTTAACTCAAACTACTGCTTGAAGGTTAAAATTGCTCCTTCCAGTTCATCCCAACAAAATGGAATCTTTTTTTTGTTTAAGCTTGGCAGTCGAAAGGGTATATTATTTTTGCTTATGCAGTATTCTAATATATATTTCCTTCAGTAAAATTATATCTATTTTTAGCTTGGTTTTAAAATATTGTTGCAAAAACTGATCTCTTGCTTTTTTTCCTGAAAAAGCACACACGTATCTCTTTGTACGTTTCTTAATTTGTATATCTTGTATTAATTCTGTACACCTTGTCTACTTCTGCCTCCATATTTTCTTACCACTTCAAACATTTTGGTAATGTTTTAACCAGTATCTCTCTGCTGAATTTATGTTTACTGACAAAGAAATAAAGGGAGCCATACCATCTTTGTCAGTAAAAATAAATTCAACACAAAAAGTAGTTTGTTGCGAAAGCGACTGCCTGCGAAGGCTCCTGGATTGGGGCTGAAAGGCAAAAGCGGAAGCAGTATACTCCATCCCATAATTGGGGAGACTAGGTTGCCCTGATAGACCAGTCCCACTTGGGGGGGGGGGGAATGGGACACTCTCTCTGATATCTTCATCAGGTTATTCTGGAATTGTTGCCAATCTCAGACAAAATTCCTTATCTCTTAGTTGCAGTAACACCACATTATCTAAGTCTTTTTCCATCTCTTGGCTTAATGTTTCTATCTCAATGTTTAAAATGTCTACTTTTCCTTAATTTAACTTCTCCCAAGATTTGGTTTACAGATTCAATTTTTGTTTGTTTTTTTCTCCAAAGTTACAAATCTCTCTTTTTCCCTTCAGGTGTAATCAAGTATCTGTTGATAATTTCACTAACTGATGAGGTCTAGTTATTCTGCTATTTGGAAGGTCTCTGTAGCTGTCATATCATAGAGGCTCTGCCTGAGAATAAGAGCTTGATATTTCTCCTTTGGTTTCTGGCTCTACATCTGCAGTTGCCCACAGGTTGTCTCATGTGATTTCCTCATGGGGAGCAGCCTTCTGGACTATATGTGGCAATCCTTTGTTTCTCCTTCATCAGAGTTCACCGACCTATCACCAGTCTGCGCCTCAGTGTTGTTTCCGATCATCAGAGGCACATCGAATCATCATTTTCCTCACCCAGAAGCTTTGAATTACATTCTTATCAGTATTTTTTATCTCTGTCTCGGACAGAGCCAGGATAGCTCATTAGCCTTGTCTTGGGTTGGCCTGACTGTTAAGCAGGACAGCAGATGGGATGAGAGGACACAAATTGTGGATCAGTCCATCAGATCACTGATGTGGGAGGGGTTCATGCGAGATCATCTGGGGCACCTGGGAACTCTAACACTTTATTCTGTTTTAGTCTCAGTGGCGTGGCTACAAGCAGCGCAACGCATACCAAGATCGTTTGAAGTATCTGCAGACTCACACAGGAGAAGCAGTGAAGGTAACTCTTTCTGGCCAAGTTGTGGAACAGAATGTCTCAGTCTCTTCAGATAAACCCAATAGTTAAAGCTTTTGTGGTGCTTTCTCTCTCCTGAGTTAGGGATGTTTGTGGCTTCCGCCTTGTTCCGATCTGCCTTGAGAGGACCTCTAAGGACCTGCTCCAGCTGGTTCCTCAGAAAAGCAAAACTCTTGACTCCATTGAATTGAATCAAAATAACTTTTACTGAGAGAAAGTGGTTGCGGTAAAGTCAGGTGGAATCTCAAGGCCCCGCGCAAAGCACAAAGCAATTCTTCCATTTCCCCAAACCCAACCCCCCTGGCCAGCCCACCGGCAGCCAATGTGATGCCGCAAGGATCTTTTGAGAACTCCGAGGTGCTAGACAGATAACGGTTCACACTCAGGCACGACAACGCTGGAACTGGCTGGGAGGGAGTCTGTGAAGACAATCCCCCTCCTTCATTCCCAAGCATACAGCAAAAGCGAAAGCATGCGAGATATGTCAGCCTCCTCCCTCCCCTCCAACCGAATGGCAGGACACGATGGTGGACCTGACAGGATCAGACGCAGATCTTAAGTTCTTAAGATCTTAAACATCTTGCATATGTTTTGTTTGGGTATAGAAAACAATCACGTTTGTGGTCAAGTGAAACAGGTTTAGCATCTTGCGCGTTCATAATTGATCAAATGTTCAAGATTATTGTAGTCATAAATTAAATGACAGAGAAGGTTGATTAAAAAATATGAAATATAAATAAGTATGTTTATAATTACTTGCAAAAGTAAAGTGAGGAGAAGTACTACCATTTAATTGGGTTTTTTAAGGTCATCCCGGGGGGCATGGCTAATTTAAGTATAAATTTAAAACATTTTAGTTAGCAGGCAGATATTTCCAGGGGGAAACAGATATTTAATAAAGTTAGCATTGAGGCACAGTGTTCTAGCACTTGTTTTGCCAAAGATCCATTGGTAGCAGAAGTCCCCCAAGTTGGATTCCATGGTCCTTTCCAATTCTGGTATTCTGCTAAGTGACAAACTCTTCCACAGCTACTGAGCTTTAGAATTATTCTTCCTGATTCTAGTGATTTTGTTTTCTTATTTCCATAGATTCAAGCAATGACTAGGATGTATCAGGCCCGAAAGCAGTACAGAGATCGGTTACAATTCTTCCGGGATCATGTAAGAGTCATTTTGCCTACACAAATGCATTGATGCATTAGAAATATTAGTGAACTAGGATGAAAACTGTCTTCCCTCTGCTTTCTGCTTAGATCAATGACATTGTGAAAATCCAGGCCTTTATTCGTGCTAATAAAGCTCGTGATGACTACAAAACTCTAAGTAAGTACTGCAGATAGAGTGCCCTTAGAATTATATCCTGGACCGCAGCTTAAAATTGTTTCTGTAATTGGAAATGTGACATTCCCTGGTGTTGTATGCTGAGGCTAGTTCTGGTGATAGAGCAAAATCACCGGAAAAGAGGAATCAAGACCCTCACTATTAACCCTGGTGGATGAGTATAGAAGAAAAATGTGTATGGTAGGGATGCAGGGATATATAGCAAAAGGAGCCTTAAACTGGTCAGAAAGATGGGTGTGGTTAAAGCTGGGGTGTCTCAGAATCCTAGAGTTGGGAGGGGCCCTAGAAACATTCCATGCAGATGAGTGCTACTCTCTGCTTAAAGTGAAGGACAGCCTATCCTCTCTCTGAACCACAGAATACAAAGGTTGTTCCAAAGGTTAGCAAGATGTTCCTGCCTTTCTTCCCCTCCATTATTTTTATCAGCATAGGGAGTGAATAGGGTGAGCAGGAGGAGGAGGAGGAGGAGGAGGAAGCTGTAGGGTTCTGTGTTGGAGGGTGGTCACCAATCCATGACCTGCTAGGTGATGCTCCTGGATCTGTAGAAACAAGATATATTCTGTTTTCAATAAAAGGTTTGCCTTTTCTGCCAACAAAATATCAGATGGACCGTTTTTCAATCTTTTTATTCTACAGTTTTCACTCTTTTTATTCTACAGTAAGTGCTGAAGAACCCCCCATGGCCGTAGTCCGAAAGTTTGTTCACTTGCTGGATCAAAGTGATCAAGATTTTCAAGAGGAACTAGACTTGATGAAGTTGCGTGAGGAGGTTGTGACGTTGATTCGCTCCAATCAGCAACTGGAGAATGACCTCAACCTCATGGATATCAAAATTGGATTGCTGGTGAAAAATAAAATCACATTGCAGGTACTCTACACATACTCTCGGAGAGGGATTGGAAGGACCTGTGATACTACCAATTTTTTACACAAGTATAACTAAGACAGACTTTATTTGTTGACAACTAGTACATTTTAGAAAAAGTGTCTTGAAAGGCTTATGGACAGAATTGTCTCTCCTGCCTCCTTAGATCCATATTCCCAACATCTTGAGTGTCCTAAACTTTGTAGGATTTTGCAAAGTGAACATGACAACCATAGGAAGTTAGGTTACTTGCTGCCAGCCAACTTTCCACAATTAAGCAATATCCAACCTCAAAGAGCAGTCAGATCTTGAATTGTTCCATCCTCTGATCTTCTACAGGAAGTTGTGTCTCACAGTAAGAAGCTCACTAAAAAGAACAAAGAACAGCTATCTGACATGATGATGCTGAACAAGCAAAGGGGGGGCTTGAAGGCTCTGAGCAAGGAGAAGAGAGAAAAGTTGGAAGCCTATCAGCATCTCTTCTATTTGCTGCAGGTAAGACAAGGAAGGCTCCTTGGAGTTCATTGAGCTGCTTCATTCCCAACGCATCTTCCCCATACTTTCTTTCTGTTTTCCTGCAGACAAACCCAACATACCTGGCGAAATTGATTTTCCAAATGCCACAAAACAAATCTACAAAGTTCATGGACTCTGTGATTTTCACACTCTACAACTATGCATCCAATCAAAGAGAAGAATACCTACTGCTGCGCCTCTTTAAGACTGCACTCCAGGAAGAGATCAAGTAGGTGGATTTGAGGTTTTAATTTAGCACGCAGCCTATTTTTACTCTGGCATGAAATACTCAGTGATAGCCAGATGTGGAAAGAGCTAATGTGTTTCCCTGTCTAGGCTACTGGGCTGAGCAGAGTTGGGGCAGATATATTTTATAGCATGTATGTACTGGCTGGACAGAAAATGTGGTCCAAGAGTCATACAAGCCACAGAATCTGAATTTAATCTATAAAGCACAAGAAAAGCCAGACCAGGCTACCAACTCCATCCAAGTCATCAATCCAGAGCAGAGTTCATAAAAGGTCATGTGGCATGGATGTTGTCTCCGGAACAGGATTATGCTCCAAAGGACAGCTTACTAGAAAGGCTTCAGCTGATATTCCAGCACTCGGAACAGAGCCCTGCTCTGGGGAAACTGGAGCTTCCCTCGGACTCAATTTGAGGCAGTCTTCCCTGTAGGCTAAATTGTTCAGAAGGCAGAGCTCCTGTGCTCACAAGAGCTAACTTTCCTCTGCTTCTTGTCTTGGTCCCCAGTCAGAGTGTTTATGGACTCTTGGAGACTGCCTTTGCTCTTCCACATCTCTTGAGGGTGACTTTTCTTAAAGTGTGATGATAGTACTCCTTTTAGAACACTTTTTTAAAACCGTGCTCATGTGTGAGTGTGAGAGAGAGCTGTCTAAAAGCATTAAGCTCTTGTATAACTGCAGAGCATAAGCAGCTCTGGTCTTGTAGGTTTTAGATCATTAGCAATTGTACAGTTCCAGCTTGAAGGATGAAATGGCAGGTGATTTAAATGGCTAAATCCTGATTATGGAATTCCCGCAGTTTGAATAATTAATTGATGTGAGCATAGACTTTTTACTAGTATAAAGAAGTTGAGCAGACCCTACCTCAAAAGAGCAAGAGTCACCCCAGAAAATTATATTCATATAGGACCCCAAACTCATCATGGGCAGAGAGCCTTGTTCTCTAAGGAGGCTTCTCTGGTGTAGAAGGGAGGGACTTCTATTGAGTCAGGCTACATGGACAACATCTCTTTTTTTTTCCATAGTAATAATATGAATGTGATACAGGTAATCCTCAAGGTACCTCAGGCCACTTAATGACTGTTCCAATTTAAAGCACTTCCCCCAAAGCTACATAGGAATCCGTTTCAAAGTTACGACACCCGCGGTGTCCCTGTGGTCATTCGCCCTTACGGCCAACTGCTGAGATGCTGCAGCAAACCCATTCATCTGTTCTCCCCCCCCCTCTACCCCACCAGCTCCCCACATGCACTGGGCTTGTTTTGCTACCCCACCAGGTTCCATCTATTCCTCCCGGTTCACTGCTTGCTCATTTACCTCAGGAAGTCGGGGCAGGAAAGGGCGCTCCATTGCTGGGCTACGTGGCACAATCCAGAACAAGAAATCTTGCCAGTTTTACTTTCCTCACAATGCTTTCTCCCCCAGTGCCAACAATGCTGGCAGAAAGCTAGCACTGCTGTCACTGAGGGACCAAATCCGGAAGGTTCCCTATAGGGGCAGGAAGCAGAGTGTGGGGAAGGTCTTGTGAGTGGGCCTGTGCTTGCACTAGGCTTCCCACTATCTCCCCCACCCTGAGTCACCCCATGCTCTCCTTAATAACACATGCATTTGTTTAATGGATGCATTGAGAGAGCAGAGATGGGAAGATCATTAGACCTTGACTTTCAACGGTAATGGGCAGGCTCCATGACTGCCGTAAGTGGAGGACTATCTCTCTACTTTTGTTGACTCGCCAGTCTAGTTTACACTCCTGAGGTTTCCTAGTGGTCTCTCCAAGCAGGTTTTAACTTATTGAGTGGGTGATAGCAGTGAACGGCACCAAAAATCCAGCACAAAGCCTTTTATGTTTTATATTCTAACATTTCGTGGATGCTTGAAATGTTAGACTATAAAACATAAAAGGCTTTTTCACTGCTGTCACCCACTCAGTAAGTTAAAGCATCCCTGCTTGGAGAGACCATTAGTGTCCACAAAAGAGACCTAAAACAAGATGGTCAGCAAGTATGGTGGGCCCAGTTGGCAAAAGAAAGCTCAGGACCGCATTGGCTGAAAACATGCAGAAGAGACCTTCATCCTGCAGTGGATAGAAAACGGCTAAAATGATGATTGCAACATTTAAAAAAGGGAGTTCTGTGAAAAATGTCTAATGATGTTTCGGAAAACCTGCCCCTCCTGCTCCCAGGAGTCACAAGGAAAGCCAATTTAAATGGGCTCCTCAGTCATCCCAGTCACCTGTAGACCTCTCTGTGCCCCGTGGTATACAGAGGAACTGAGAGAGTTGAAACGCATGAGCAGACATCTAGAGCGCCGCTGGTGGAAGACGGGATGAACTCAATCGAACACGGCTAAGAGCTGCTACTGAGCTGCTACTAAAGCCTACCTCGTGGCAATTCGTGTGGCGAAGTGTAAATACTTCTTCACACTAATTGCGTCTGCAGATAATCGCCCAGCGACCCTCTTTAAGGTGAGCTGCCTCCTCCTGGGGAAGGAGGAGATTGAGGTCCACCTGAAGGGGCATGCTGAGGAATTCGCGGATTTTCAGGAAGACAAATTCGCTCGACTTCGTTCCCAGTTAGATGCCAGCGTGGTTGGAAGCCCCTGAGGCAGGTTCTTGCCCTGTTATCAGGGAACGGTTTGTCCCTGTTGTTCCAGAGGGAGCAGATAGGATCCTAGGGAGTATGCATGCAAGCACTCGTGTTTTAGACCCATGTCCCTGCTGGCTTGTGTAAGCTTCCCAGGAGGTGACAGATGCGTGGACTCTGGCAGTGATTAATGCTTCCCTACAGGAGGGGACGGTGCCCCAGCACTTTAAGGAGGCTGTGGTCCGCCCTCTTCTTAAGAAGCCATAGCTGGACTCCACCCAGTTAGATAATTTCCGACCTGTCTCCAATCTTCCCTTTTTGGGGAAGGTTGTTGAAAAGGTGGTCATGTGGCAGCTCCAGAGGTTTCTGGATGAAACAGATTATCTCGACCCCTAACAGTCTGGATTCAGACCTGGATTTGGGACAGAAATGGCATTGGTCGCACTTTTGGATGATCTCTGGCGGGAGCAGGATGGGGATAGTGCATCCATCCTGCTCTACTTGACCTTTCAGCAGCTTTCAATAACATCGATCATGGGATTCTCCTGGGGTGGCTTCGGGGGGTGGAAATGGGAGACCTTGTGCTGTCTTGGTTCACTTCCTTCCTCTGCAGCTGGTCTCAGTCAGTGTTGATAGGAGGGGAGAGATCCAGCCCTTGCCCACTGGTTTACAGGGTTCCACAGGGCTACGGTACTCTCTCCGCTCCTGTTCAACATTTATATGAAGCTGCTGGGTGAGATCATCCGTCACCATAGACTGAGGTATCACCAATATGCTGATGATACTCAGTTACATTTCTCGGCCTGTGGTGAGTTAAGTGATGCCGTGTCCTCCCTCTCGCAGTGCCTGGAGGCTGTTAGGGGCTGGATGGGGAGCAATGGGTTGAAACTAAACCCTGGCAAGACTGAGTGGCTCTGGATTTGGGGTTCGTTGGCTCAGGGAGAATTTCCACCTTTGGTCTTGGATGGAGTGGCACTACCCCAAACAGACCCTGTGCATAATTTAGGGGTTTTCCTGGACTCACGACTCCAGCTTGAAGAGCAGGTGGCGGTCTTGGACAGGAAGGTCTTTATGCAACTGCGGGTTGTGTGCCAGTTATGCCCTTTTCTGGATCAACAGTCCCTACTCACAGTCACTCATGCTTTAGTCACTTCCTGTCTTGACTATTGCAACATGCTCTACATGGGGCTGCCCTTAAAGAGCATCCGGGAGCTCCAGTTGGTGCAAAATGCAGTGGCCCGCTTGGTTTTGTGCAGATCCCAGTGTGCACAAGTACCACCTCTCCTGTGGGAGCTGCATTGGTTGCCAATTTGCTTCCGGGTACAATTCAAGGTGCTAGTTGTCACCTTTAAAACCCTTCATGGCTTGGGACCAGGTTATCTGAGGGACCATCTCTTGCCAGTCACATCTACCCGACCCATTAGAGTGGGGAGGCAGGGAATGTTATGGGTCCCATCCCACCTGGTGGGACCCAGAAGAAGGGCCTTCTCTGTGGTGGCTCCCTCTCTCTTGAACATCATTCCCCCAGAGATTAAAATGGCCCCCACTCTAATATTCTTCTGGAAGGCCCTGAAAACCTGGTTCTGCCAGTGGGCCTGGGGAACCCAGAGGGGGATGGAGCCCATTAAATGGCTCATGTGATCTGCTGTCATCAGGGCGGGGAGTACAAATTTGGGGGGTGATTTTCTTATACTGTACTTTATTAATTTATTTGATTCTTTTTGTTAGTTTTTATTGTTTTATGGTTTTAGATTCTGTAAGCCACCTCAAGTTGCCATGGGCGAATAGGCTGCAATATAAATTCAATAAATAAATAAAATATATCCATCAGTCTATGTTAAAACGTACTACAGATCCTGGCTGAAGCACGGAGAGAAGAAATGAATCTGATAGAATCAGCCGCAAAGCATCTCCAGAAATCACAAGACAAAATAGGAACAAGAAAGTAAGGAGCATTACCTAAAAACAGATAACAGCAGAATCACCAATTGAAGTTTGTGGACAAATAAGAACAGAGTTCCTTTACCTATTCTTTCGGTAAAGAACAACTAGGTTTACACTATGGAGTTGTGGGTTGTTTAACAGTGAGTTAAATAAGCCTCAATTGCATTTATTCACACATTTTAATAGATGAACATGTTTTATAGATTACAATGCATTCTTTTGAACAAATTTAAATCAAAGCTGTACAACAGGGCTGTCAAGTTCCCAGCCCGTGGGCCAGATGCGTCATGTGCTGCCCACGCCCACGCCCGGTTTAGTGAAGGGGGAAAAGTCCCGATATGTCACTTGATGCTGCCATGACGACGTGAGTTTGACAGCCCTGCTGTACAGCAATAATGCTTAGTGGGATATGCCTGGATAACACCTCTAATCTGCATATAGCTCAGAGAGAAGGAAAAAGTGACTTTTCAGTTTAAGATTGTGGTGGTCACATAGTTATGGTGGTTGAATTGAAAGCAAAGCTCTTATGTACCCAAAGAATTGCTAGTAGCAATGAAGAACACAACTGTGGTGCTAATCTTCCTTCCTAGTTTTCTCTGTGTAAATGTGATGGAGAATTGGTTATTCTGTATTTGTTCATAGATAGTACCATAAATATAAGTCACACAGTGTTTTTTTTACATCTGTGGAGATTCTCAATCATCCAGGTCATGGTCGTCCCAAAGTTCCTTTTCCAATAGGTACCTGGACTTTTTTTTTTTTAATGTTACTCTTTCTCATCCAAAATTTCACTTCTCAACCTTCAGGATGCTATCTTTTGACAATCACATTGTAAAATTTCATTGTAAAAAGTTTTTCATTAAGGCATTGCTTGTTCCATGCAAAGCATGAAAAACCCTAGCCAATAGGTCATTCTCCCGTAAGGGTAGCTTGGGGAAACACTTAACCACAATAGATTTAATTTAGGCAGAAAGAAATGGTAGGCAACTTTAGAGCCAAACCTGATCTGCTAACTGCTAGCGTAGTTTAGTATAGCTGCAGGGGCTAATTCAAATGTTGGCTATCTTAGAAGACAATAGGTGGTCAGCTGAGACCTCAAACCAATTAGTAAGCAACACATGTTCCCTGATTAGTTTCGCCAATGGGAGAACAGCAAATAAAGATAAAAAGGAAGGATGGAAAAGTTCAGCGTGGGAGATTTTTGTGAGGCTCAATTATGTCTAATCAGAGGAATGGCCGGCGAGGTGGAATAAGAGAAGCTCTTTGTTGTTTGAAAGTCAAAGGTTTGTTGGGGGGTGTTTCCTTCGAATGATGAATAACTGTGGATCCTCGGCAATGGAACATTAGTTTTTGGGGAAGATTTTTTTTTTAATTAAGAGGGTGTTGCCAGAGAAGGGAATGCTTTAGGTTAGAACCCTTATTGCATCTCTAAGTTAACTGCGATTTCAGTTACTACTGCTTTTGCTGGGTTGAGAAATAATGATTTAAAGAAGGATTAAATGGGATATTTCAAATAGTAAAAGGTAAATTTACTCCTGCTTTACACGCCACAGAGTGTTAGGAGAATAGGAAGCTTTCAGATAAAAGTCTATGGACATTCTCAATCATCCAGGTCATGGTTGTCCCAAAGGTGGTGGTTGTTTTTTTTTTGTTGTCCAAAAGGCAACTGGACTTTCTTGTTTTTTTTCTTTCAAAATGTTTCACTTTTCATCCGTTAAATGCTTCCACTCCCCTCCAGTCGGAACTGAAAAAGCTTGTTAGATAAGAGGCAAAAGTTCAGTTGCCTTTCGGACAAAAAAAAAACCCACCTTTGGGACTTCCACATAAAACAATTCCCACACCATTCTTTTCTATATTCAAGACTGGTCATGGAGCTCTGGGTTCTTCCTCAAGCATGAGACTTTCATAATTTGTTAATTCTAACCACAGATGCCATGGACTGGATTTAAATGGAGACTTTTTCTTTGCAAAATGGGTGTGATTAGATTAGATTAGATTAGATTAGATTAGATTAGATTAGATTAACAGAGTTGGAAGGGACCTTGTAGATAATCTAGTCCAACCCCCCCCCAAGCAGGAGACCCTACACCATTTCTGACAAATGGTAGTCCAATCTCTTCTTGAAAGCCTCCAGTGATGAAGCTCCCACAACTTC
>JANHFL010005657.1:0-10316 GCA_032468155.1 Oxyrhabdium leporinum | reverse complement strand
GCAAAACCAAAAAAGAGGAATTCTAAAATTTTAAATTTTTAAACCTGAAAACTTTTAAATTTTGAAAACTTTAAATGAACTAATACATTTTTATATTATTAACTTGAATTTTTCTTCTGGCAAAATCTTCCACCTCCTTAAATGAACAATCAAAATGAAACATTTTTAAACTATTTTTTTCTTTCTTCAAACATATATTGAGATAAAATCTACTTTTACATAATTTTTTTACTCTAAAAAGAAACAAGCTCATGGAACAGGTGACTGATACTCTTGTGGTATGCAATATATGTTTCATGTATGTGCTTATGCCCAAAGAACATCCAAATTCTACATGTGTTAAATGTAAACTATGTAAACTACTCTCTCTCTCTCCTTCCCTCCCTCCCTCTCTCCCTCTCTCTCTCTCTCTCCCCCAGGATCTGCTTCAGCTGCAGTACGAAGGTGTAGCTGTCATGAAGTTATTTGACCGAGCAAAAGTGAATGTTAACCTGCTTATTTTCCTTTTGAACAAAAAATTCTATGGGAAGTAAGTTCCATTCCAGGAAAGTATTTGAAGGCGGCTTCCTTTCCTGTGGGCGCGTGGTTAAATCCTGCATAGGACTTCTGTCCTCAGTATGGAATCTCCAGCTATTGGCATCTCATTTCTACATTGCTGCACACATTTCTTGCATATTGTTTCTTAAATACTTGCTAAATTACTTGCACAATTAATTAAACCATTCTTTACACCTTTTCTGCTCTCTTGAGTATTTGTTCCAGGCAGAAAAAAACCTAGAGGTCCAACAAAATTCCTAGTGTGCTAAGCAGATAATTGAAGCAGAATGAAGAGCAATATCACTTATTACCAATATTCAAGTATCTATCAAATACAGTGTGTGTGTGGATGTTTTTTTTTCTTTATTAGTGTCAAGCTTAACTACAGACCTCTCCCTTCTTTTTGTACTTAAAATATTTTAATCTCTTTATCTTGAAAATAGTACAAGTACAAGCCATAGTACAAAAAAGGCAAAATGAAACAAATTGCCAATCCCACACTTTTAAATAGAGAAAATTTGGGCCCAATGGGCCAAACAAATAGGGTGGCTTCCTGTTGGAAAAGAGGCTTTGGAGTTTAAGGCTCAAATAGAAATATACAATCCCTGTCTCACATTTTTAAACTCACATTTATAAGATTCAAATGAAATTCAACATACAGAAATATATTATACAAAAGACTGTGTCAGACCTGCCCCAATCCGATTCCTTAGAAAAGAAAACTCCATTTGACTCCATTTGGTTAAAGCAAAGGGTTATTTTACTAAGAGTGTTGGTTGCAGTAAAGTCAAGCCAGCTCTGAAAGTTTTGCTGGATACAAAAATATAGTATAGGTTATCCCGCAGCCCATCCCTCCCTCGGTGATCAGTCCATTTCCAGCCAACCAGAGCTCACCAAGATGTTTTGAGAACTCTGAGGTGTTGGGGATAATTTGCATATTTCTCAGGGTACCTGGTCACGGGATGCTGGTACAAACAGGATCTGGCTGCTCTGATCCTTTTCACCTTCAATCCCCATCTCCCAATTTCCTATTACGTACACACAAAGCTTTATTGCCCTTTCATCCTTCCCCCCTCTTCTTTTTATGGCAGGGTGCCTGTGAGGCCCCCAAACCAAGCCAGGCAGATCTGACATTCTGCCCACCCCTGAGAGAGATGTTAATCCTGCAAAAGAAAAAAGAGGGGAGGGAGAGGTACACAGAATTTCTCAATTAGCAAACAGTTCAATGCGGCTTATCTGGGTATCAGTCATGGAATTTTTTAAGCAGTTTGGGGGGTTTAATATGTTGGGAGTCAACTCATTCAGTTTCTGAGGGGGCAAAGTCTTTCCAGGCTATCAAATGCTGAGTTTTCCCCTGATGTATGCGAGAATCCAAAATGTCTTTGACTTCAAAGTACTGCTCTCCCTCGATCATAACAGGGTTGGGAATTGGTTGCGATTCGAGATGAGAGGAAGATGTGATTTCTGTTTTCAGTAGGCCACAATGAAATACCGGGTGTACACGACTGAGCATTTTTGGCAGCTCAAGTTCTACAGTTACTGGGTTAATAATCCTCTTGACAGGGAAAGGTCCAACGTACTTTGGGCCCAATTGTTTTGACGGTTCTCTAGATTGTAGGACTTTTGTAGAGAGAGAGAACTCCCACCTTAAAGTCCTTCGGCTTGATGCACTTTTTATCAGCCTGTTTTTGGTACACTTTCCTAGCTTCATGCAAAGCTTTTCTCAGCATTGACCAGGTGTCTTGTAACTGGGCAAACCAGTCTTTCATTGATGCAGTCAATGGGGTGGCCTGAGGTAATTCAGGGATAGATGCAAAGTCTTGTCCTGTAGCCACTTTAAATGGAGTGAACCCGGTGCTACTGTGCACTATTGTAGGCAACCTCCACGAAAGGGAGGAAGTCCGTCCAATTATCCTGTTGGTAATTAATATAGCATCTGAGTTATGCTCCAGGATGCCATTGGCTCTCTCGCAGCCCCCATTATTAGCCAGATGTTGCTTGTAACTGAGTCCCTGAGCGCTCCCCAAAAATTTTAGGAGCTCCTGTCAAGCTCCCAAAGTGAATTGGACTCTGCTATCTGAGATTATTCTTTCTGGAGCATTGTGCAACTGATAGATGTGCTGCATAAATAGTTTAGTCAAAGAGCATGCTGAGGGGATTCTTTGACAGGGTATAAAGTGCACTCTTTGGAGAACAGATTGGTTACCACCCAGATCACTGTATTCCCCGAGCTTTTGGGTAGTTCTACAAAAACTCCATTGATATCTCTTTCCATGGAGCTTTGGGCTCTGCTACTGGCTGGAGAGGCCCAGGTATTTTCCCTTGTCGCCTCTTGGCTGAGGCACAAAGCTAGCCACATAGCGCTCTATGTCTTTTTCAGTGACGGCCACCAAAATTGCCTTGATCAGGTGCAGGGATTTTACAAAGCCAAAGTGCCCCGCCAGTTTTGAATTATGGCTTTTTTGTAGGACCATTAATCATTGGCTTTGTGAGTGGTGTGGTGGCCTGGAGGTGAAGCTGTCGCCTCACAATCGGGAGGCTGTGAATTCAATCCTAGGTAGAGGTAGATATTTCTCTCACTGGGCACACTGAGAATATATCTGCTGAAACAAACTCCGCATTGGCAACAGGAAGGGCATCTGGCCAGTAAACACTCAGCTCCATTCAGTTGCCCAGACTCCACCCTGCAAGGGATTATGGGGTCATTAAAAGAGGATGGTTAATTGTTGGCTGTGTGGGACATATAGTTTAGCTCCTCCAAAGCTGCCTTTAGGGTACCCTTTAAGTCATCAGCTGCTTGGGTTTTCATTTTGGCTTGTGCCCGGGTGGTGACAGGCCACTGGTTTAACCACCTCCAGCTTTGAACTATTGCAGCAGCCTTGATAAAGCATCTCCTAGAAAGTTCCTTCCCCCTGGGAGGTATCTTAATGTGAAGTTGAATCAGTTAAACTACTGGGCCCAGCAAGCCAGTTTAGGTGATAGTCTCGGTGGTGGGATTTAAATTTTTATGGTCAGTCCATACTTCAAGTGGGGTTTTCCATCCTTCTAGAAAATGCCTCCAAATTAGGAGCACCCAGCGCACTGCATAGGCTTCCTTCTTCCAGATTGCCTGTCAGGCCTGCCTCCATTCAAAACCCAAGAAAGAAAACCTCCAATTCCACTGAAGTAGAGAAGAGGTACATAAGCGAAGACAGCCATCCTTTTTCTCACAAAACAACACTTGGGCGGCCACTCGTGGTCTAGCTGGTTGGATGAAGTCCTGCTTTAGATTTTTGTCAATAAAGGCTTGCAATTCCTCCAGCTCTTGCAGGGTCATCAAGTAGATCTTTGGCTTAGGGAGCCTCACCCCCAGGAGGATTTCTATGCTGCAGTCCAAGCCTTTCTCGCTGAATGCCTCCCTGAGGTCCCAGTATTCTTTTGGGATTTTCTCCTCGCTGTCTAGACCAGGGGTCGGCAATGTGCAGCTCCAAAGCCGCATGTGGCTCCTGTTGGATGATCCCACCACTGGCTGGCACTTCCCCTCGCCCACCCCTCACAGTCAATCCTCTCCTGAGAAGAGAAGGGCAATGGTGGCGGATGGCGACTCGCTCCGTATTTCAGAGACACAGGCTGGGCTGGCTGCAATTAATGCTCCACGTTGTAATAGGCTCCAGGAGGAGGAGGGGGCGCTGTCTCCCCCATTGTGAAGCACGCTAAATTTAAGTGTGCTGCGCAGGCCATGGAGGCGGTGAGAGCAGCGGTGTCAGTGTCTCGGGGAGGAAAGACGCGCATCTCCCCATATTCCTCTTGCCTCCTACATGGCCTGCTTGCTGCTCTTGCAGCGCCTTGTGCAGCATACTTAAATTTAGTGTGCTTCACAATGGGGGGACTGCATCCCCTCCTCCTCCTGGAGCCCATTATGATGCAGAGCATTGGCTGCAGACAGCCCAGCCAGTGTCTCGGGGCAGAGAAAAGTTGTGTGTCTCCCCCAGCGGGTGAGGTCCATGCAGCACTAACAAGGGCTGGAAGAAGAGGCAAGTAGAGGGGCGCTTCACTCCCACTCTGGAATATGGAGCGAGTCTCCATCCACTGCCATCGCCCTTCTCAGGCCAGGCGAGGAGTGAAGGGGAGGGGCCAGCCAGTGGTGGGATCATCCAACAAGGAGCTGCAGAAGAGGGCCCAAAGAGCTTCATTTATCTGTTTTCTCTGTTTCCCAGAGAAAATACTGGGAGCCACAAAACCTGGGTAGGCATGGTGGGGGGTGTCATGTGACTGTGTGGGACTAAGTGATGTTGAGTTGGCCACGCCCACCCAGATTTTGTGGCTCCCCATGTTTTCTGTGGGAAACAGGTCCAAATAGCTCTGAGTGTTTAAGGTTGCAGACCCCTGGTCTAGGCGCTCGCTCACTGCAGCTCATAGCTCCCTCGTGGCCCTGGCTCTGGGTGGGGTTTTACCTCCCTCTCTTTCTGGCTGTGGGGAACGAATTTGTAAAAGCCCCTTCCTCCAATTCCCACGAGGGTTCCATTTTTGGAGCCAGGGCAATCCAAGTAAGAGGGGTCGCACCATTCCAGGGGCTACAATGAAACTCAGTGTCTCTTGGTGATCCCCCATCCACATGTCCATTGGTTCAGTTACAAAGTGAGCTGAGCCTCCCCCAGCTACTGACCCATCCAGCTGGCAAAATATTATGGCACCCTCAGTGTTCTCAGTCTCGGTCCCAGTTTCTCTACTATCTCGGGGCTAATCATGCATCTTGTGCACCAAAAGGGCTAGCCTCTTCCCCTGGGCACCAGATGAAGGCAGCCGCAGCTCCACTGGAATGGTCATGGAGGCTACATGCTGATTTACCAGGGGGTCGGAGTCGGTCTCATTCGCCCCTGGGGTGGCCAGAGTTCCCAGCTCCTCCTCCTAGCCAGGAGGGACGAACTCAATGACCTCCAGCCCTTTTTAGCGCTGTTTCATGGTGCTTTGCTGACTGCTTCTTGGGCTTCCTGCCCCCAGCGGTTGTTAGCTTGGAACCTGGCTTGGTGAGGCAATCAGCTACTCGGTGCCCCTCCTTCCCACCCTGAAGCACGCCGTGGATCTTGGTTTGGCTGCAGGCCCACTTTTGGCAGCTCTCGGGGCTTCTTTTGAGGCAGAGGGTGAAGGCTTGCTCCAGCTACGGCTTCCACAATGCCGGTCTCTAGCCAGATCAATTTCCAGCTCAGCTGCCAACACATACCAGCGCTGAAGGTGTCAGGGGCCTCCCTGGGAGACACAGCTCTGATAGACATCATCATTAAGCCCGTCTTTGTAGCACTCCATCGGGGCCTCTGGGGACCAGCCATGCATGTGGCAGGCCAACTTGCGAAACTATTTGGCTACTGACCTCCGCCCTTGGTTTATGGTCTTCATCCTGGTCCTAGCCTTGCGTTCAGCTAGGGTAGGGGTGTCAAACTCAATTTCATTGAGGACCGCATCAGGGTTGTGTTTGACCTTGGCTGGGGTGGCCATGGCCAGGGTGGGCGTTGCCAGCTTGACGTCAATCATGTCGGGGCCAGTGAAAACAGGCTCCCGATCTCTGTTTTCAGCCACAACAGCATCCTGCAGTGCCCACGAAAACAGAGCTCGGGTGGGCCATCCATGCCCCCAGGCACCATTTTCAGCCGCAACGGCCTGCAACAGCCCTCTGCCAGCGAAAACAGAGCTCCGTGTGGCCCTCCTGTGCTCCATTTTGGCTGGCAGAGGCATCACTGGTTGGCCCTTCACTGTTTCCAGGGCGGCCCCACAGGCCAGATCTAAGCACCCTGCGGCCGGATCCAGCCCCTGGGCCTTGAGTTTGACACCCAGGGCTAGGGGGTCCTCGAACCACGCACGGAACGCCACCATAAACTGGTTGTATTGCTATAAAGCACTGTGAAGTCTAAGTGCTATTGCTATTGCTGTGCCCTGGCCGAAGAAGTCGAGATCGACCTGATCTGATCCCGAAACCACCCCAACTGTGGATGGCAAAGATCCCTCCCAGCCAAAAAGAAGGAAGCCCCAAAGCCAATGGGACATGAGCAAAGCCTGCATTAAAGTTCCAAGGGCTGCTTCAAGTGTGGGAAGGAAGGGCACCGAGCCAATTGCCGAACTGTGAGCCCAAACCAAAAGGCTGCCCAGTTGACCCCAAGAACCAGAGAGACCACCCTAGAGGGTTCACCCCATCAATCAATGATGGTGAGAGAACTCTGACCACATCAGTGAGAGGCCTGGCAGAGAGTGACACTGACACGGATGACGATCCCTTGGTAAGTCGCTCTGTGATTCCAGTGACTATCCCAATAGAACTGGCGATGCCTTTCTCGAGGTGTAAGGGAAGCCTGGTTGCCCTCTTGGACTCGGGCTGCATCAGAAGTCTGTTCAGCCCTGTCTTAGTTAAGAAACTGGGTCTGCACCTCAGGGAACTTAAGGTGCCCGTGTCTTTCTGCCAGTTGGATGGATCAATAGCGGGGAGGGAACAACATTTGTCACTGAACTGATAGACATGAGGATGAGGGCTCATACCGAAACCCTGAGCACCAGGCATGGAGAGAGCCCTCGCATTGGGACTTGCATGACTCTTGAAATGGAACCCCTATGTGAATTGGAGGACACAACTGTTAAAGATCTGCCCAAAGGCACTCAAGGTATGGTGAACCCCAGACCAGGGTTTGACACAAGCACTTATTCACTGCCACGCCAGTACTAAAACACCTGGATCCGAACACTCCTTTCGTTATCCAGGCAGATGTGGCTGTGGGGGCTGTATTACAGGAAAATGAACAGGTTTTTGCAACCATGTGCCTACACTTCTAGGAAATTGACTGAGACTCTGCACAGATGGACAGTCTGGGAGAAGGAAGTTTATATGGTATGCTGGGCACTCCTAACTTGGAGGCACTTCCTGGAAGGAAGTAAAACATTGTTTGAGTTGTGGACAGACCACAAAAATCTAGAAGCACTGTCCCCAAAGCAGGTCCGTTGGGCCCAATACTTTCATCTGTTCAACTTTACCCTGTGGTACCTTCCAGGAGGGAAAAACGTCCTAGCCGATGCTCTTGGAAGATTGCCACAATATAACATCTCTAAAGCCAAAGTCATCAGGCCAGTTATTCCTTCTCGGCAGTTAGCAGCCCCAGCCTTCACTAGAGGAAGAGGGAAACTCATCCCTCAGATGAGTGGATGATTTACTTGCCACACTGAAAAGCATGCTAGAACAAGATGAGTGGTTGAAAACCCACCGGGCTGACTGCACACTGTATGATGGACTAGTATGGGTAAGGGCTAAACTCTATGCCCAGGAAGACCAATGGATTGTTGTTCTCCAGAAAAGCTATGATTCAAAAACAGTGGGACATTTGGCTTTGTAAAAACTCTACACCTTGTAAAACGCCAGTTCTGGTGGCGATCATTTAAAAAGGACATAGAAAGCTATGTACCAGCTCCCTTGTTTGTGCATAGGCTAAAAGGCAGCAAGAGAAAACCCCAGGACTCCTTCAACCAGTGGCAAAACCCCAAGCACCTCGGAAGGAGATCTCTATGGACTTCATAGTGGAATTACCGGAAGGCTCCAGAAACACAGTAATTTGGGTGATAACTGATCTATTCTCTAAGCCAGGGGTGTCAAATTCAATTTCATTGAGGGCCACATCAGCATTATGTTTGCCCTCAAAGGGCCAGTTGCATGTAAGACTATGACAACTCACAGGAGCCAGGTGGACATGGCTGGGTTACTTTGGCTAGGTGGGCATGTTAAATAGTATTCTGTGTCTCCTTTATCCTTTATTTTTAATATCAATCTATCCATCTCTGCACAGTCTAGTATTTTCTGAATTACATCCTCATCTGATGGGGCGTTCATGTTTTTCCAGTATTGTGCAAATACAATCCTTGCTGCTGTCAATACATGCAAAACTAAATATATAGTCCCTTTATCATAGCCTTCCGGCATTATACCCAGCAAAAACTCTCTGGTTTAAAATCTGTATGTTGCTTAATTATCTTTTCCAACCATGTATGTATTTTCGTCCAATTTTTTTTTTGCTTTCACACAAGTCCACCACATATAATAGTAACTGCCTGCGGTCTGGTTACATTTCCAACAATTGGCAGATGTATTGCTAAAAAATTTGCCAATCTTGTTGGTGGCAAATGCTGCCTATAAAACATTTATGGAGATTTTCCTTATATGCAGTAGCCATTGTCAATTTATAATTCCTATCCCAGTAAGCTAAATCCAGGGTATTTCCACCTCTAGTAGCAAAGTCCAGGACATACTCTTGAAATCAAGGACATACTAGACTCTTGAAAAGACAGGGGCAAAATTCAGTATTTAGTGGTGTGGCAACATTTCCCATCTGTGGATACAGAATGAGTGGATGCTCATTATGTAAGAGCTCCAAGATGTCTCTAGAAATTCCATGACAAATACCAAAATAAGCCCTATTGAAAAGCAACTACCGTATTTTTCAGACTATAAGATGCACCTAGGTTTAGAGGAGGAAAAGAAGGGGGGGAAAACAGTTTTTTGCCTCTGAGTGTCCGGTTTTGGCCCTTCCCGGTGTCCAGAAGCACTCTGCAGGCCAAAAAAATGGGACACTCAGAGGAAAAAAACTGCAAAAACGGGATGCACGGAAGGTTCGGGATGCCAAAACAGGCCTGTATTCGCTCTATAAGATGCAGACATTTCTGCCCACTTTTTTTTTCTTAGTCTGAAAAGTACTGTAATTGTATCTTCCGCTTTCCATTGCGTGCCAAAACTAGACTCTGCTAAACACCTAATTCCCACAGCACTGTTATGCCTAAGGATATTTATCCACATAGTAGGACTGTACTTTCTCATCTTTCCTACTGCCTTCTCCTATCAGTATCTTATAATTTATCACTTGTTTGTAACTTATGATTCATGATTGTATCTTATGATTTATGATTTGTCACAATGTTGTTTGTATGCTTATGCACAGGAGATAAATTCTTTGTGTGTCCAACGACTTCAATCACACCTGGCTAATAAAGAATATTTTATTGTATACCGTAGCAATTCTTGGACCCTTTTCTGCACTCAAATGAAGCCAAACCAGGGGCCCCTCTGTCTGCTGGGCGAACCGGTTCAATCACGGCAGTCTCAGGCGCGCTTCCATTCCAAAAGCTTAAGGAAAGCATTCTTCCCTCGCTCAGTTGGCAATCTAAGCCCAGGGGCCGAAGACCCGCCCGGGGCGGGGGGTTTCTTTGCGGGGGGAGGCCCAACCCAACGAAACCGGAAGCGCGCTGGAGCTGAAGCCGGGCAGGGAGGGCCGGGTTCTCCACAAGGCACCCAGGGCAAAGCCTTGCAGCGGGCGGGGAGCAGGGCTCGGACACGCGGGTCGGGTGACGTCGCACCCCGCCGAGGCTTCCCGGGACAAGCCGTCCAGTGAGCGCCGGTGAGATCCCCGCGGGGCGTTTCTACCGTCCCGCTGGAGTAGCCGCCCCCCTCCGGCGGACTACCGCTCCCGGCATGCCCCGGGGCCGTGGGCGGGGCTCCTTGCGCAGGCGCAGCGCTTCCCCTCTTGCCATAATGCGGCGGCGGCGGCGACGGGAGGGGGAGGCCGAGTCGCTCCTAAATGGCGCCCAAGCAAGACCCGAAGCCTAAATTCCAAGAGGGTGAGAGGCGGCGCGGCCTGGCGGGGGCGGGCTTTCCCCTTGGCCGCGGGCGGGGGGGTCCGGGCGGGCCACTCTCCCTCCCTCCCTCCCCGGCTCCCGGCCCGGCCCGCCACTAACGCCCGTTTCCGCGCAGGTGAGCGGGTGCTGTGCTTCCACGGGCC
>JANHFL010005656.1:187031-197962 GCA_032468155.1 Oxyrhabdium leporinum | reverse complement strand
ATCTATCCATCCATCCATCCATCCATCCATCCATCCATCCATCCATCCATCCATCCATCCATCCATCCATCCATCCAAGGAACTCTGGGCAGCTGGGCTGAGAGAAAGTGACTGGCCTAAAATCAGCTGGCTTTCACGGGTAAGGAGGGACTCATTATGTCCCACTTTATAGTCTGATGCCTTAACCACTAGACCAGGGGTGTCAAACTCATGTCGCCACGGCGGGGTCACGTGACGTATCGGGACTTTTTCCTCTTTGCTCAAACGGGTAGGGGTGTGGCCAGCGCGTGACACATTGGCCTGTTGGCCGGGAGTTTGGTAGCCCTGCATTAGACCAAGCTGGCTCTAGTTTAATGGTGGAAGATTCAAAGGTGGATTTCAGACAGGTCAGCTCCTTGACCTGCAGATGCAAAAGAAGCTCTTAGGATAACAGACATCAGTGTAACCACTGGAATCTGGCCATATTTACACTATGTTACGTGTTGGCCTTGGGTTTCATCCTATACCTCTTTTCCCACTCTTATGTGATTACAGACTTTCTGCCACCCATTTCTCAGCCTTAAATGTTGAAAGGCCTTGCAAAGTATAGATACTGGTTTGTTTGGTCCTGGACTCCTTTATTCCTGCCGTTGCCAAGATTCAGTCGTCACTGGATTCAGCATAGCAAATAAAATCAATTAAGCCTTTACCATTTTGGCTTCTTAGGATTAAATCTGACAGCTAGTTTAAGACCTTCAAAATCCTTATATATATATATATATTAAAAAAAGCTGAAATATTAT
Source organism: Oxyrhabdium leporinum (assembly GCA_032468155.1). Taxonomy (NCBI): domain Eukaryota; kingdom Metazoa; phylum Chordata; class Lepidosauria; order Squamata; family Cyclocoridae; genus Oxyrhabdium; species Oxyrhabdium leporinum. The sequence continues at coordinate 197,180 of JANHFL010005656.1, read as the reverse complement.
CATTTTTATTGATGAAAATAGCATGCCAAATGAGTGATAAGCAGGAGCCAATAAAGATTCCTAAAAAGCAGCCAGGGTTTAACGTTGACAAAATATGATTTTTCTCTTCTGTGATACAGGACAACTATATATAGTACTTTCTACAGATTTGTTTCTCTAAGTGTTTCTGTCATAGCTACAGTAGATTGTGTGGAACACACTATTAACAGAACTAAAAAGAAACCAGCATTTGACATAAAATTTAAAAAGGCCCAATCTTCATATCTTTTGAGACAGAATCTTTTAAACATAATCAGGTTAACATTGGTAGCTAACTTAATTTCATCTCGTTTATATTAACCTTAGAAAATAAAGTAATGACTTTCTGTAAATAATGTGCATAAATTAGACAAGCATGGAACTGCTTTCATATAATGAACACTCTGTTATTTATGCTATTGCTTATTGATCAAATTAATAAAGCTGTTAGATTCCATAGAGTCTCAGGGTGGCACACAATACCAAAATAGTGAATCGGTGAGGAAAGAACAATGATGTCTGGACACTGCAATAAAACATACAGTCTAACATGCACATATCCCCATAGGAGGCCAGTCATCTACCTTAGCCCAAGGCATGTGGAAAAAGCCATGTATTTAAGGTTTGATTGAACAAGAACTAAGGAGAAGCCCTAAAAACTCTGTGGTGATGCCGTTGCAGAGAGAGATACTGCAGCTGAGAAGGTCTGATTCTTGCCAACTCTTATTTTATTCTATGTGATGGGCTGAAAATAGCAGGGACAAATGGTCATTTAGGGCCAAAGATGAAAATTCTCCAGGACCTTGTGAGTCAAATATTCACAAACACTTGATCCTGCTGGGGTTGATCTTGAGTCAGGAACAAAACTTTGATAACATTATTTGGCTAGCCCAGGATCAAACTGATAATCCTCAATCCCAAACTAATGGATTACCTCACCCAGTAACCTCACATAGATGGATTTATTACGTACCAGCCTGGTGTTTTCAATAGCATCAACTGGCCAACAAGTACTTAGGATCAGATGATCTAGGGTTGAATACAGGGAGTCCTTGTCTTACAACAGTTCATTTCAATGACCATCCAAAGTTACAACATCACTGAAAAAGTGACTTATGACCATTTTTCACACTTACGACTGCTGCAGTATCTCCATGGTCACCTGATCAAAATGCAGGCAAGTGACTCACATTTATGACGGTTGCAATTTCCCAGGATCACATGATCACCTCTTGCAACATTTTGACTAGCAAAGTCAATGGGGAAACCAGAATCACTTAAAAACTGTATCACTAACTTAACAACTGCTGTGATTCACTTAACAACTGTGGCAAGAAAGGGTTGTTAAATGGGGCAAAACTCACTTAACAAATGTCTCATTTAGCAACATAAATTTTGGGCTCAATCGTGGTTGTACGTTGAGGACTACCTATACTAAAAGTTAGAAGTGGGACTGCTTGCAACTATCTTGCCCACCAGTACCATATACAGCCTGCTGTTAGATTCCCAGCACACCTTCCTCTGCCCCTCAGGACTTTAGTGATAAAAGTATATAATCCATATGATAAAAGCTACCTTTAATAATGCACAGTTGACAGTTGATATATTAATGTATGTTTTTATTTCTTCAACAAGCCAATATTCCTGTTATGGAATGGTTATGGTTAATCTCATGTTTATTACTCTAATTAATTAGACAGATAGTATACTAGTTCTCTGTATTCAACACCTTAGCAATCAATATTTACAGTCTTTGCCGGAATATCAAAGTTTATTTTCTAAACTCACATAAGAAAACTGCTTGTCTATAATATAATTTAAGGAATTTCAAGCGTCAGGGTTTTTTAATTGCAAGTTCTTTATTCACAGCAAGCTCGATGTTACCGGATTTGATTTTATCAGATTTTTTAAAATTACTGTTTTACAAAAAGGAGCACCACTGATATTATTTTAGAGGTTAATTACAAATTAGTCAATTCTTTTGATCGGTGTTTGTGGCTAGTTATTCAATAAAGGTCAGATATAATTTTGAAGAAGAAATAAATATCTGGAGATGGAAAGGGACCAACTATTGTTGTTAATATTTCCTTTAATGTTACTTTTAATGTTTTTATATTTCTGCTTTAATTCTAATTGTAAGCTGCCCACTCAGGATAGTGAGATGGGCAGCATATAAATCTGATGGATAAATATATTCTTTTAAAAAAAAAGACTTCCATGAAGTTGCGATGAGGCACACTACCTCTTTGGAATCTCCACTCTTATGTGATTCTAGATCCACATATTCCTTTGAGCCACAACTGATTGTGGGAAAAATCCCCACCATCATTACTAATGAGATTCTAAGATATCCCTTTGCAATCATCTTCCTATTCAGTGCTATTCAATGCAACAGGTTTGTAGTCATTCATCAATTCAATTTGGCCAACCAGCTGGGATGATGGATCTAGGTTATAGGAAATACATTCATTGTGAACAATACACTAATAGACATCATAATCTTCATCAACATTCCCTACAAACATTCAGCTTTCATTTAAAAAGGGGTTAACGTATGACTGCCCTTTTTTTGTGTGAGGGAAACAGATGTCAGGAACTAATTACTTTACTCTTGCCATAAGCATCCTTTTGCTCTAGAATGGTTGTTTATTCCTTTCATGCAAGTTCTCACTTCCTTTTCATTTTTTGTGACATGTTTCTACTGGATTGATCCTAATCAAGGCTGCACAATGGATGCTATTAAAGCATATTGCGATTTCTCCACTGGTGAGACTTGTATCTCTGCTAATCCTGGAAACTTCCCAGCCAAGATCTGGTACATTGGCAAGAAACCTGATGAGAAAAGACTTGTTTGGTTTGGAGAAACCATCAATGGTGGTACCCAGGTAGGGTTCATTCTGTATGTCTTCTAATATATATGGAATCATATAACCTATACTTTATAGACTTTATATTAACTTAATCTACATATACTATGTAACTCATCTACTCTTGTTTGTTGTCTTGCATCTCCATTTTTTACGCCTTAAAAAAACTGTAGTGTACAAACAGCATGTTTCTGTTGATATTCTCATAAAGGTTACTACCATACTGGCTACATAAGCAACAAAACTTTCATAATCAAACACACACACTTATACAGACACAAAATAAATTACCAAAATAGATTATTATTATTACCTTAAGCAGACCCATACCTTCCCCGTGCCAGACTTTATTCCAATAGCATGCTGTTGGAGAATTTTGAGTCAAAATCTAAGAAGTGCAAAGTGCTAGATTAGGGAAAACTCATCTGTCTCTCAAATCTTGTTTAAAGTTGTCTAAACTAGTTAGTTACCAGAACTGTATGTCCCGATTGAATCCATTAAACTCAGTTACATGTTTTGTGATGAGGTATATTGCTTTTACATCAGTAAAAAAATAGCTTCAGGAAAGATCACTAAATTCTGGCAGGAGATAGTTTCTCTTCATGTGCCATTCATATTATTCATAAATGCATGGATCATCTCTTTGGAATGATTAGTAAAGTTATAACAAATAACCTATTTCTGGATAGGATAAAAGTTGAGTTAATTGGAACGTGGTTTCTGTCTAGGAAGCAGTTAATTACTTCCTAGACTAACTATCAGTTGTGATTATTTTTTGTTCTACAATAAAAATTATTTCTCCCCGCTTTCCCCATAAATATTTTAACTTTCACATGACCATCATTTAAGCACAGAATATGTGATAGGTTTATTTCCCTGATTTCTTTTTTTTTTTCAGTTTGAATATAATGAGGAAGGTGTGTCTACCAAGGACATGGCTACCCAACTTGCTTTCCTGAGGCTACTGGCTAACCATGCTTCCCAGAACATTACTTACCACTGCAAGAACAGCATTGCTTATATGGATGAGGAAACAGGCAACCTTAAGAAGGCTGTGGTGCTGCAGGGATCCAATGATGTTGAATTCCGAGCTGAAGGAAATGGCCGCTTTACTTTCACTGTTCTTGAAGATGGCTGCTCTGTAAGTTCTGCGTTACTTCCTGCTTGTAAATGTCTTTGATTATAATTTTATTCAGGGGCTTGATAGAAAAGTAGGCCTTAAATTCAGCTTTTAATCACTGAAGACCACTTTGGTTCTGCCCCTCCCTTTGAGAACGCAGCTCTAGAATGTCGAGAACAGCTGGTGTGGCCCTGAAACCACTGGAAATGGGAAGGTCATCAAAGGAATGACAAAAGCCCAGGAATGGGACTATGAGGGGAACAGTGTGAAGGGACATGATTGGGCTAGAGGTTGAGGTTTCCAGAAGAGGGAGTGTATGGAAACACAATTCAGTGCAAGGGATTATGTCATAGAAGTATTTATTGATTTCTAATAACAGCAGATCAGTGGGTGCCTTAATAATGTTTTTAATGATTCACTATCATTATCTTGCAGAGAAAGACCAATAAATGGGGCAAAACAGTGATTGAATACAGAACAAACAAGCCTTCTCGTTTGCCCTTCCTTGACATTGCACCTTTGGACATTGGTGGCGCTGACCAAGAGTTCCGTTTGGACGTTGGCCCTGTCTGTTTCAAATGAATGAACTAAAACTAACTTAAAAACAAAACAAAAAAAAATCTCTCTTTGCCATTTCTTTTTTATACTGAAAGCTGACTCCTTCCATTCTTCTGTTCATCTACTTGCTTAAACTTTTGGCGAAAAAGAAGGAAAAGGATTTTTTTGGGAACATTGTGCAATGCAATTTAATACAGCCCCAAAAGGAATCAGAAGTTTTTCAAGATTTTGTCACCATGTTGTGGAAAAGTCAGCCTTTGTGTAAAAAAAAACAAACCAAAAATATAAAAAAAACTAAATAAAAAAATTCCTGAAAGTTTGCACCATTTGTGGCCTTTGAATATCTTCCACAGAGGAAGTTTAAAACCACAACTTCCAAGGGTTTGAACTACCTCATACACTTTTAAGCCAAGTGTGATCCACATCCTTATACATATGTTCTGAGGTGCTTTTGGAACCATTCATAGTAGAAAGGTGCTGATTCAATATTACAGAGTATATTACAATACTTGAAATTTAATGGTGCTAGTCATTTGGGGAAAATAAAACAAAACAAAACAAAACAATCAAGTCCTGCCTTTCTGTATTAAGTTGTATTGTTTATTTGCAATCTGTCTGAGAATAAATTCAGAATGCCCTATCTCACCATCAGATTAAGCATGTGGATCATATCTTCCTACACCCCATCTTCATCTTCTTCTTCTTCAACATCAAATGTCCATGTTTTTAACTCTCATTTCTTCCTCTACAATGGCCCAAAAAGGAATCATCACTTCTCAACAACAAAAATTGTACCTATTTTGTATATGTGAGATGTTTAAATAAATTGTGAAAAAAATGAAATAAAGCATGTCCAGTGTTCCAAAAGAAACCACTGATGAGTAAAGTTCCTTGCTTTAGTATATCTATTGATATTCTGCACTTAATATTTACTTTTTAACTCTTCTTGTTGCCTATTAAAACTTTAAAAGGTAGTAAGATTTGCCTATGCTCCCAGTGTGTATAACTGTATTCCCACTATATTTTGGGTTTTCTTATAAGCAAAAACTACAGGAAAATAAATCTTTCCTGTTTAAATCCATCCAAACAGATGAATGAAACAAAATATTTTTACTTTAACAAAGGATTTGTTAATTTTTATCAGTGATTCACAGCATTGGAATGCATTTTAGAACACACATGCTATAAAATTTATTTATTTATTTATTAAACTAATTTATATGGCCACCCTACTGAACCCAGGTTGCTTTGGATGGCTTACCATATTAAAATCCAAAGTAAACATCATAAAGTTCCTTGCATTAAAAGCTTCCTGCCCATGGAAAGCTAACATAATAATACACTAGTTATATTATATTCTTAATATGTTAACTTCCTAGGTAAAAGGAACTGTTACAAGCACCCATAACACTGAAGTGACATAGTCTAAGACATTTATATCATATCATTAATGCATGTATTAATACTCAACAGAATTCTTTCAAAATAAGAGTGAATTTATTCTCAGATGCGTGATTTCATTATTAGGTTTAACTAGAGAACTATCTTGCAAATGAACCAATCTTGGAACATTATAACACAATCACACCTTTACTAATCCTGACAAAGCTAAGCAAGGACAGACTGGATAGGAGACCAAGAGACTATTCCAAAACCAGACTGTATACTAGACTGAAAAATAAAAGCAAAATCTTTGATGACATAATGGACATCTATTTCCATAGTCCCAGAAGAAAACAGTGTCCTTATAGTTCCCAGGAGTTAAACTCAATTTTTGGAATGCAGGGGAGGTATACTCTCTTGCAAATGAATCAATCGTGGAACATTATAACACAATCACACCTTTACTAATCCTGACAAAGCTAAGCCAGGACAGACTAGATAGGAGACAACGAGGATATTCTGAAACTAGACTATATACTAGACTGAAGAATAAAAGCAAAATCTTTGACAGGATAATGTACATCCATTTCCATAGTTCCAAAAGAAAACAGTGTCCTTATAGTCTCCAGGAATTAAACTAAATGTTTGGAATGCAGGGTCAGCATACTGATATTAAAGAAGTTTATGTTGTATTCAAAAGTTCATGCACATCAGCAAGCTGTCAATTTTATCTAATTTCATAGAGATTAGCAATAGCACTTAGATTTATATATCACTCCATAGTTCTTTACAGCACTCTCTGGGTGGTTTACAATGTCAGCATATTGCCCCCAACAACCTGGTCCTCATTTTACCAACCTCAGAAGGATGGAAGGTTGAGTCAACCTTGAGCCAGTCAGGACTGAATTCCTGGCAGCGGGTAGAGTTAGCTTGCACTGCTGTATTCTAACCACCGGGGTCACCATGGTTCTTAACTCTACATTCTCATATACCTACAAATAAATGAAACTGAAACAAAATAAATGAAACTGAAGCAAAATGGTCTGACATGCAACATACTATCAGCTCTTGAGCAGATTCAATTAAAATAAATACACTTTAAAAAAAAATCATATTGAAGTAGTCCATGTGCCTAAAAGAGATGTCATTAAGAACATTATCATAATGGCTTGACTGCATCTTACATTGTGGAAAATGCACAATCTCTATGGAAAGCACAGCATGCAGTCACTGGATGGAGAACAAATCTGTCCTGAACCATTGTTTTCTGCTTGGAAAAGTATCAGAGAAATAATACATTTAGAAAAAAATACAGAGCAGTTTACTTTTTCATCAAGACTTTAGATCCTTTAACTATTATACTTAAAATACGTTATAGATACTGACATATGAAAAGAAACAGATACAGTATTTTTATTATTATATATTGTCTTTAAATAAGATACTTATGAGCAGATAGGATATCTATTTCCATTTTCAGTTTTCAGACCAAAACGTTATTTATTTAGCCTAACACTTAATCCAGAAACAAAGGAAGAATGAAATAGAATTACACCACAAAGATCAGGTTAAGAAAATTGCCAAACAAGAAAGGGCAGGGAGAGAAAAAAGAGATGGAATCTCTAAAAGACTGCCCAGGAAGGCATTGAGGATAATATTGTCTTGGGGGAGGGGGGGAGGAAGGAGAAGAAGAAAGGATGAATGGAATGGATTTGCTTGGAGTTCTAGAAATATTCTCCACAAAATGAACTCTTTATTCTCGATCCTCAACAGTGCAATTTTAGAAATCATTGAGGGCCTGGCGACAACACACAAACTGCCTGTAATTACCTCCCTTTTGCAATCCACAGAGTTCTTCCTAAAGGCATGCCATGGAACAACATGATTTTTACCTTAAAAAAAAGTAATAAAAATTATCTATTGAGTCTTCAATAAACTAAGTGCTTCTATTTTATCCTTCAAAAATATTCTTGGAAGTTGCAAAAAAGGAGAAAAATTATAAAGCCACCTCCCTCCAGGGACATTAACCCATCAATACTATGATTCTAATAACATTTTTTTAAATATTGGGAAATTGGTAACTGGAGAGCCAGCCAGCCAGCCAGCCTGCCTGCGTGCCTGCGTGCCCGTCCACTCTCTCTCTCTCTCTCTCTCTTTCTCTCCCTCCCTCCATCCATCCATCTACAGCATCTGGCTGATCTTGCTAGGCTCAAAACCTAGGCTCAAGACCCAATTAGTACTTGGATAATAGAGATTGTCAGGAAATTCCAGGGCTATAAACTAAAGGGGTGAGGGAATAATATAGAAAAAGGGAATGGAAATCTGCTTCCATCTTACACTTAGGACAAGAAGTTTGCTCAGCTTGAAGAGAATTTTATCTTTTTATCTTGCAAGCGTGTTTATAGATACTCCCTTGCAGTTCAACTGTAAACTACATGACTATAGCATAGGATGTGTTTAATTCCTCTGCATAGTTCCAAGACACATTGTTAAATTCTTTGTTAGGAAATGGCATGCATGAAACAAACTATTAAAGGGGAGAGGGGGAGGGAGAAACTAAACTTCCTTAGACCTAATGCATGGATCCAGAGTGCCACCTGTTGTCTCAGAAATAAATTGCAGAACTACAGAAATTCCTGGATCAGACCTTTATATACTATATATACAACTCTAAATGACTGTATAATACATAAATATTAAAGAGCTTGGACACACATTTTGGACTTCATTGGTTGAAAATATTCTAAAGAATTATCTGGGTATCAAGTCACTACATGACCAATAACTTTACTTTTCCTGTTCAGAAATTCATGCACAAGGTTCTCTCATGTATAATTCAGGATTCCAAGGGAATGGTAAATAAAATAGAAGGAAAAGGTTTCGTACACAAAGTGGTTCTACATACACAAGACCCCAAACCAAGGAACACCACTTCTACAGATCACAGGCTGCAATTTATGTATTCCAAATAACTAGAGGACTGCAGAAGACAGTTGTCCAATGGTGAGATGGCATTAACAGAAGAGGCAATATTTGGGGATTGGGGTGGTGGTGGTGTTGCCTGCTTGTTTTTAACTGTCTGAGGGAGGTTGAAGGTATTAGGTTAGAATGAGAGTGAATTCTCCTGCCCTTGGAACAAAATTGTGTTATTGAAATTCCACCACTTTATCATGGTGTATCAACTGATTTTAAATCATTCAGTGGATCAGAGATAAGGATGGGAATGGGAGTAGTCTGTATTCTAATGCTCGCAATCCAAAAGAGAGAAGGAAGGAGAGACAGAAAAATTGCACCTGTTAGTTGCTTTACGTCACAGAGATGCTGCACTAACCTATTATGGCTTACAAATCATGCTGGCTACACTCACACAACTGACTAAATTGTCTGACAGCTAATTGTCTTATATCTATATCACTTTTGGAGCTAAACATTATTATTTGTTAATAATATTACATAAGATTTCCTGGTGGTAATCCAAACCAGAAAATAAAGTATTGACTGATTTGTAGGCTCCACATTTTATACTAAAGACAGTTTTAAGTTATAAATGTCTAAAAATAAATACAAGTAACGTAAAATAAGAAAGGATTGGAGTTTTGGTTAGGATTTCTGATTTTCACAATAGGATATGTTGTGATCTAATGCTAAATGAAATTCATAAAAGCTATTGATATAGAATCCAGAAGGGTGTGGGGTTTTTTTAATTCGATTGTTCCGATTCTCAGAGACTGCCTAGAAAAGTCCCTTCCCCTATTGGAAGATTTTTCAGAAGTGGTTAGCTGTTTCTTCCTAGGAATGAGAGAAAGTGAGTGGCCCAAGAGTACCTAGTTGGTCTGTACCTATTGTGGGATTACAGTTCACAATCTCCTAGTTTCTAGCCCGATGCTTTAACCACTACAAAGTGGCTTTCTACAAAGTTAATACTTTCTGTAATTTTTGAAGTAACTTTAGGAGAAAAACATTAAATTAATGAATGCAGGCTAACTTTATTAAATAAAGTAAATTTAGATAAAAATAGTTTTTCTCCTGCCCTCACTTATTGTTTTGGAGTGTTTCTTGCAACCCAATTCAGAAGAGTAAACGTCCACCTAGAAAAAAAATGTGACTGACTTTATGCTGATTTTTTGTTTTCTCCCTTGCTATTGTACCATTATACTACTTTACAATTTTATATTTCAGAGTACCATAAAACAATAAAAATAG
>JANHFL010005655.1:24694-39831 GCA_032468155.1 Oxyrhabdium leporinum | reverse complement strand
AAGCATTTCTCCCTCCGCCCCCCCCCCCCCCCCGTCTACTGAGCCTTTTTGATTTCATGTTGGAGTTTAAAAAATGAATAATGCATGTTTACAAGACAATGAATCCCAGTAACCACACATAGTGCTTATTCACAAGAGTGTACAGAAGTGCACACTCAAAACTACGCATTTGTGTGCATCCACATACAGAGATAGAATCCTATTTTCAATGGCATTTTGGTGGTTAACACCTAAACTGCAAGAACATTATGCTTAAAATAAAGTTATATGGAGTGAGCTAAGAAGGGAGACAATTCCCTCATGTTACATAATGCGTATTTTAAAAGATTATTTTTCTTTCTTCACTTCTTTTTAAAAAGAGTCAGCCTTTTTAAACCATTATTTTGTTTCTACTTGCTTAATCTTCTCCCAGAGGAAATTTCTCTGACCGATATTCCTCATCATATTATATTTTGTGTGATAGATCAGTGAGAGGCCATCTTGTTTGTTTCTGAACATGGGGATTACAGCAAACACAAAAAACACTTTATTTTATTACTGTGATCACTACTGCTTTTTTGCAGTTTTGAAAAGTTTTCTACAAATGTTACTATAAATAAATGTTACTTCCAGAAATGGCTCTATAATTCTATATTCTGTCAAGTTTGGGAACTGAATCTTTTCTTCATGAATCTCTGGATTCATGAATTGGGGAGAGATGTGGAGAATTTGCACCTTTTTCAACATTCAGGGATGACCACAATTTAGGTCTTACATCGGTCTGTATGGATTTTCCCACCTGTTTGACTTCAGTGGCTCTAATATCATTACAAGACTGCCCAGGCTGAGCTTTGATCTTTTGGGAGGGGTCTTCCAAACCAGAAATCCCACCACACTCAGAGAAATACCCATTCTGGAGGTTAGTTACAGTGGAATGCAGGCTGGAGATGGCTGCCTTGATTTCTGCAATATTAGCAGCCACCTGCTGCAGTACAGTCATTACTTGGCTTAAGGTAGGCTCAGTAGCCATTTTGTCCAGAAAGGGAAGAGGAAAAGACCTCTCCTGTTGTTCCATTTGGGGGGAACTTGAAGAGAAACCAGTTGCAGAAAACCTCCTTAAGACTTGCACAGCCAGGTACAAAGTTTCACCTATCTGGGCGTTAAGTGCTACAGGATCAAACTTTGGGAACTGTTTTAGAGTAACTCCTGATTCAAGAAGCCAGGTTCTGTTTTGTTTAAAGTACCACCAGTTATCCCTAATCAAGCGTTTCTGGAGATTGTTTCTGGTGTGAGTTCTACGATGTGCTCCAGAGTGGAATTTCAAATTTCTCCTGCTGAAATATTTTCTGTCCACTCTCCTGTGTTTTATTAAAGCTGAAAGGCTACGGATGATTGCCTCAGGACTGGAACAGGCATACTGTTGGAAAGAATTAAAATGTTTATATTTAGGACATGTAATCAACTGGCCCCCAAGACTGATTTTGGAAGCATCATCTTCATTACTATGACTGGCGGATCTGTACTGGGCTTCTGAGTCTTGTTGAATATCTGAACGAGGAATTTGTGTTGCTGGTTCCTGTAAAACACTTCCAAAAGAACTGAGTTTCTCCAGCCCTCCTTCATTCCCTGAACTATTAACCAGACCACTTTCCAGAACGCTCTGGTTTTCACTGGTCAAATCCGTACTTTCATTCAATTCAGCAGGACATATTTTTGAGCAAATGAGCACCGGATCTGAATCAGGACTCGGAGAAATTCTTTCCATAATGGTTTCCAATGATCTATCTCCATATCTAAAATCTCTCTGATTGTTGAGTATCAGTGGCTCAGTTTGTTCTGTACCATCAATGGTTGCGCACTCAGCATCCTGACTTGTTCTAATTTCATGGTGGAGTGGATTTCTCCAATGGCCTCCATAACATTTCTCTTTTTCTGACTGTTGCCTTTCAGTATCATTCTGTTCCTCGCGGATTAAATTTTGGTTAAAATTCTGGGGATGTATCTGATTGGATATTCCATACGAGCCTGTTGGATCTTCCTCTTTTAGGCTTTTCTGATCATTGATGGGTATTGCAGATGCACCACCTTCTCCATAATCAATGTGTATGCATTGACTCCACAGCCCTACTTCAGTGCCTAGAAGAGTGTTGTCTCTGTCTGGTCCCATCACATTTCTTTCAGAACCAATGAATATTTCTTCCTTCTCCAAGGTTCTCTTTTGCTGGTTCTTCAGACAGTTTTTATTCAACTTTTCTTCAGGATGTTGTAAAATTGTCTCCTTGGATTTTTCCAGCCACTCCACTGTTGGACGAAAGACTTCCTGCAAAGGGCGTTCCTTTTGGCTTTTTCCTTTGATCTGATCACTTGCTAAAGGAAAGAAACAACCAAAACGTTCCTTAAGCCCATCAATATTTGTTTGCACTGAAAACTGTGTTTCAATAAATTAATCATGTTAAATACAACAATTTTATAAAAGCTCTGCATTCTAAGTAGATTAAAATGTTTACAGTACCTATGGGTAGAATTTATTTTATTAAATTTGGGTACCACCATAACTTATTCCCAGTTATTCTCGATGGCTATGCTTGCTCTTTGTATGCAACCAAAGAATATTTCAGCTCACTTTTTAATATTCTGCTGTGTACAGGTAATCCTCAACTTATGACCGTAATAGAGCCTGTCCATAAGTCATTATGGTCATAAAATGGGTCACCCACATGAGTGACCTGATTATATGTCCTTTTTTTTTGCAGCAGTCATTAAACAACTGCCACAGTAATTAATCAAACCAATTGTTGCTATGGCTGGTTTGGATGTAAATGCTGCCTTTGGCAAAAATGTTATAAAATGTGGTCATATGACCATGTAATGCTGCAAATGGCCCTAAATGTGGGCTGGTTGCCAAATTCCTAAAATATGGTCACGTGACCATGGGGATTGAGGTGACTGTTGGAACTAGGCCATAAATACTCCTAGGGAGGCCTGTCATACCTTTGAAGCTCGGCACCAGTCAAGAGTCAAGACTACTTGTAGCCTGTCATTAATACAAGAAGCTCAGGACAGCATGCAAAGATTTGCCAAACCATCAGCTAATCAAACAATTTGGATACAGGTAAATTAATCTGAGCCTTTCAAATCCTTTGGCCTTTGGCTCCAGTTACTCGACCCTTGTAAGCTATGGGAATTGTACATCAAAACATCTAAAAAGTAACAAGTTTGCCTTAGTTTTCTGATGTACAGAAGATCTCTGTTCTAGGATTTCCTCAGAATTCTTACCCAGACAGGCTACATTATCATAATTTTGATGCATGACATTCCAATAAAGGTTTGTTTCTTTATGGTCGAGTAGAGTCCATTCTTCCTCAGTGAAATGAATAGATACATCTTCAAAGGTTATCATATCCTAAAATAATCAGAGGGGTTAGTCTATTAATTGCATGGTATTTTGCAGAGACTTCGAGATGGGATTATTGATCAACGCTATCTTCAATTTCTTTGATTACCCAGGCCAAGTCCAATTTTATTCCCAATTTGAAAGAGGGGAATAAGCAATGTACCACACATGATTCCTGGCTAGATATGAAATGCAAACTGAACATAACAAAGCAATGAAAAATTATCAGTATGAAAAGTAAAAGTTTCATATTCGCCAAATTGATTCTGCTGCCATCTAGACAATTATCCACTTCACTGATGTAGTTCACACGTAAAACTCTTTTCTCCAGTCACTGCTTTTGTTTCAGAAAAAAATGCCATAATTTGCAACTGGTCTGGATGGCTTAAAGAAAGGATTTAACCATTTATGGATTACACGTCTAACAACAGCTATTAACCATTAACAGCTGAATGGATTCTCTAAATCAGCATTCTCCAAATCTGGGTAAATTACCCAAAATGGGTGAAAAAGTATTTTTCTTTGGATAACGACACATAAACCCATTACTACAATAGGGATATTTAAATTGCCTTTGCCACGTGTACTAAAATATATTAAGGAATCTTAATTAGTATTCATATTAAGTTGAAAATCGATGAAATTGCTCATGGAAATTTGTTGAAATGACATAAAAACATTCAATAATATCGTTTTATAATACAGGTAGTCATTAAGTTATGGCCATTCATTCAGTGACCATATGAAGTCACAATGGTGCTGAAGTAAAGGACTTATGACCGGTCCTTGTAGTTTGTTAAGACTTCTTGATAAGTGGTTTTGGATAATGAAGGAAAAGGCTTGGCAAGCATTGCTCTTAATTTTAGAGGCACTATGACACTGAATACAGGTAGTCCTCGATTTAGGACACAGTTGGGATCAGAATTTCCATTGGTAAGCATTGTCATCTGTGACTTTTCGAGCTGACGTCCAACAAGTAAAGTCAATGGGGGAAGCCAGATTCGCTTAACAACCATGTGATTCAATTAACAACTGCAGTGATTCACAAACCATGACAAAAGTCACATCTTCAAGTTACTAGAGAGTGTTAGTGCTACTTGGAAAAGGCAGTTCTGGACCACATTTATTAATGACCAGAATCAGCCAGTCTGACTTTAGAATTCTACATCAGGATTATTGACTTAATCAGGTTCATAATTTGTTAAGAATACACTAGAAGAAAAGCTTCTAGTGTATTCTTAACAAATTATGAACCTGATCAAGTCAATAATCAAACAATGGACAAGAAGCTTTGTAAGAGACTGGAAGCTGTTTGTGGACTGTTCTACAATACAGTAACAGATGGTTAACAGAGGGATTTGAAGACTAGTGTAATGTTCGGGCTAATCTGTTGACTGTACTTTTTTCCTTCTTTAAATATATATATTATAATTAGATGTTGGGTCTATTTGATTATTAGAGATTTCCTAATCTGAAATATTTGTTTATATAATATATTTTTCTTGCTAAATAAGGATGAGAAAACTTATTTGTAAATCTGTCATGTAGGAGGAGGAGAAACTATCAGGGTTTAAAAAAAAAATAAGCAGCATCCAGCCATGGTGGATTTTTGGTATGTTCAATGTTAGACTTATTTGATGTTTGGATATTTTTTTCTTTTTTGTACACAATTATTTTTTGTTCTTACTGTTGAATGTATGGTTTTCGGTTTTCGGTTTTGCATATTATTCCTGTTGATAAAGCATAATATATATATTTTTAAAAAGAACACACTTCTGTCCCTGCTCAAGTGCTAACCTAAAACAGTCTGGCAATTTGCCATTTATACATGGGAACACGTATACATTTATTATAGATATATTTATCCCAATACTTTTTTTATTGAGTTCTAATTTTATTTTAGGTCCGGATCTTCCTCCACTATTCCAAATTTTAGCATCTTGCAGTCACATCCATACTTCTTTGCAAAAACACTGAATGTTTGATGACAATTACTGAGGAACTACACATTTACTGAAAAGCTGAGGATCGAGGGCAATATTTTATTGCATGTTTTTGATAAAAGACCCCACCTTTTACGTATCAGCAAAGATACCAAATCCATAGCATCCATGCTGATTATACAACCAGATTACATGTAGGCAGCACAATCTGTGCAGGAATCTACAAACTACCAATTAGCCTTGGTCCAACACATGGACAGGAAGTATTTTCTTTTTCCAATATACATGGGCCTTGGAGAGCAATAAAAGAAGCAGGATAAAAACCTTTCTTTATGCAATATGCGCATTCTAAACAAGGTTTCACTCCCCCAATTTCTATGTGAAGAAAGCATACAGAATCTGCCAGCAAATTAAGGCTGGCTATTTTAGAGGATAGGAGTTGCTTTTCTGAATATCTTACTCTGGATAAAGCCTTTTCCTTCCTTAAGCTGCAGACCTCAAATAAATTCCTTGTAGTCACCAGACCCCGCCCCTCCTTTTCAAAAGACTTCCTTATGGATGGTTCTAACTGTAGGTAAAGGATTATAGCATTAGAAGCTCTCTGGCCAGAGAGGCCAGACATTTTTCTCCATTCACAACTGCCTGCACTGTTCCCTGCGAATTCAGGAGCACCAATGGCATCATTAGAACTTCCAGCATGTTTAAATATCGACTACATTGACAGCTTTCCATTCTAAAGATAATGTTATTCCAACACATCCTTAGTATATACCCCATTCCCCAGCACCTGAATGGACTTGGCGGGTTCCAGTTTATGATAGGCCATAGCCAGCCGAATGGCCTCCTTGCTGCTGCCTGGCTCCTGAGCTTTCAACCATGTCTGCATGTCCACTGGAAGCACGCTGAGAAATTGCTCCAGGATGACCATGTCCACAATCTGGTCCTTGCTTTGCTCCTGAGGACACAGCCACTGCCGAGCTGTGGTACTCAACCGGGACAGAATCTCCTGCAGAGTTTCTCCAGGTAGCAGGGTGGATAGGCGGAATCTCTGTCGACCAGCTTCCCGATTAGCCTGGGTTGAAGGCGAGTTCAGAGCGTGTTTCTCTTTACAAAGAGCAGGGTCTGGCATGTAAATTCTGCCCACAGAGCGGTCAGTGAACTCATGCAAGCCAGGAGATGTTAAAGCTGATGGTATAATTGGCTCTTTAATAGTCTTTTCAACAGCGGTGACGGGTTCCGGTAAATTGGGTGAAGGTTGGCGGGTTGCCTTCAGGCATGCTCTCAAACGCTGTATTGTCTGACTTGGATGGTTTGTACACCATTTCTTGGTACGAACTTCTGACAATGGGACTGATTCTGGGCCCGTGGTGATTTTTTTCATGCCATATGGCACTTGGTCAGCTTCCGTTGGCATCCTGGTGGGAGGATGAAGATGTGGCAAAGACTTTATAACTTGGTCGTGGCTTGTGTGAGCCCTTCCTGTACAACAGTATTTGTGGTATTCAGCACACTTCCAAAATGTTTTGTTCCCGCTTGCACGCACTTTCTTATACAGATATCCTTTATAAAGCAGCTGATCCTTACCTTTGTCATCCTTGATATACCGCAAGGACATTTTCACAGCGACACGTGTATCCGTCGAGAAGCAGACACAATGGCTTTGCAGGGTAAAAGATAAGACAGAGGAAACCAGGCACAGAATGAAAGAAATTCCTTGCTATGATGATGCGCACAGATGGCTCTTCCGGAGAGAAAAATTCAAACAGTTACCGAAGAATGAAAGGCTTCCTTCTGGTCCTCTCCGGCTGACCCGTGACTCCCTCAGAGGCGAACGTGAATCATGCTGCTCCTATTTTTCCCAGCTCCTGGGAGGTTGACAGCCGAACCAGATCTGTAAACCGGCTCCTACTCCTTGCAGAGCACAAAAGAAGTTGTCACGACCTTTCGACGCAGTCTTCCTCGTTACGTGTCAGTTCTTCTTCTCCGTCACGTTACTGAACGTCACGAGTCTAGCGCTTCGAATTCTATTTGGAAAGGAAGAGCCTTAGAACCGGCTAGCGGTACTCCTACGGTTTTCATTCCGGTCCGAACCTACCGTAATTAGCTGAATAACCGGAGATACCCTATTTAAGCCACGCCTCCTTCCATTTTAAAGGAATAAAGGCGGAAGTCCCATCATAGGGTGTTGCCTATCCAGCCGTGAATACTGTATAGGAGCTTCTTGAAGTAATCCTGTGCGAAGGAAAATTTGCCTGGATGTCTAGTTGAAAGAGCCTCCTTGTGGAGATACTCTGTAATTGTACGCATTTACCTTTGAACAGATCCTTTGAACTTCAGGATTATATTGGATTGTGGCATAAACCTGGATCACATATTGCCCAAACCCAAGATGATTTGCTTTTTTTCGTTTAGTAACTGTAGTTAGTAAACCATACTTTGTGGTTTATGAAATACATCTTGATTAACCAAGCAGGGCCTAATGCAATATGCAAATAACTTTCTAGCACCTTTCCTTTGAATCTTTACAGGATCCTGAATTTTAGATTGGAGAATGCCTGAGATGCTCATTTTTAAAATAACTTGAATTGCAGTATCGGAGATTCACAAGAATAGCCAAGAAAATGAACAGAAGATTTACAAGAATAGCCAAGAAAGTGAACAGAGAGAAATCAAATCTATCTAGAATACTCAAAGCTTTAATGAGCTCATTATATGAAGACTTAGCTTTTCGAAGAAGTTTTAATAGAGGGAAAGAAAAAAGGAGGCAGGTCATCTTGGAAAAGGTCTATTTATATGGTTGCCAAAAGTTATCAACTTTACAGTACAGTATAAGTTGAGGGTTTACAAGCCACAAGGATTGGATTCAAAGAAAGTGTCAGAAGCAAACGTGCCAGATTTTGGCTTAGCACCATGTATGAACGCAGTTAAAACACTGTTATTGCAGTCAAGGTGGCTTGTACTGTAAAGTTAGCCAAGGACCTCCTTTTTAAAGAATCTTATGTGTTTTCCTGGCCTTGAGGTCACTGAAAAAAACAGTTGCATGTCAAAATGTGGTGGTTATGGGACATATGACTATATTTTTTTCATCTTTTTTATTCTTTCCTGTAATTCTTAAGATAAATAAACACAGATGATTTAAT
Organism: Oxyrhabdium leporinum; assembly: GCA_032468155.1. NCBI lineage: Eukaryota > Metazoa > Chordata > Lepidosauria > Squamata > Cyclocoridae > Oxyrhabdium > Oxyrhabdium leporinum. Next base: position 31,375 of record JANHFL010005655.1, on the reverse strand, counting down.
ACTAGAAAAACATTTTAGATCAGTAGGTAAGTAAAGGGACCCAAACATTAGTTTATTTGCAAATACCTCCCACTGTTTTATTTCATTCTTATAGGGGAAGATCCATTTGTTTCCAACCTTCCAATAAACCTTTCATATCCATCTCCAAAAGAAATCAAAACAGCAGCCACCATCTCCTTTTGCCACTGCAAAATTTAGAAATTCAGAACTTTTAGCATTTGTTCCACCTCCATGTAAATGAAGAAAAATCTCGGGAATGTAAACGGCTAAATCCAATTTCCTAAGAAAATCGGGTTTCTTATCAAACATAACACAACTTTTAAATCTTCACTAGAGTTATGAGACATAATACCTATGCAATGTCCGAAATCTCCAATTCAAGGGAAGCAGCCACAGAAAGTTGTTACTCTGCATAGCTTTCTCATCCCTCCCCATAATTCGCAGAAGTGAAATAAATTTTGCTCAAACTGAAGTTTGTCAAAATAAAATAGATTCAGTAAATTTGGTTTTAACCCTTTGAGCAACGCTTGTTTCCAGAAACACATAGAACACAGCTGTACGGACTGAGAACTCTTGGTGTGAAGTCTCACTATAGCTGCTTGGTAAGAAAACTCCTTGGATTTAGATCTATACATTTCTAGGGCTCCAGTATGAATGCGTTTGGCATGGCTTGACATAAAACTGGGCATAACTCTCCAAAACCTTATGAAATTAAAACACTGTACTTATAGATACAATGGAGCGTATTTCCCAAACTTATGCAAGCTGAGGTTTATTTTGTGAAAAACGAGACTGCGAGGAATCACTCCTATACTCCAAATGAGCCCAAAGGAGGCATAATACAGAGAAGCAGTGGAAGCATTCCTTTCATGACGGGAGATGCATACGCTGCAGAGACGGCACCATTACCTGAGGAATGCTCAGAGCCTCCAACAACAGGCTTTTAATACATGTATTTCTCTCAACGTCCTAGAAGTGAGTCAAAGGAGCAATAAATATATTAAGACACATGAACTTTCCCAAGTGCCCATCTTCTAGGCCTCCTGGAAAAAGGAGAAATCTAGATCCCGTGTTATTCAGGGGATAAACTTGAAGTCCTCATCACAAAATGTTTTGATTTTCAGTGTTTAGGTAATCCTGAGAATATGAAGAAAGCTGCCTTTAATTATCACCACTCAATACAATTCTTATTCACCCTCCATATGCAGAGCTTCGTGTGCTGCAAGCTGACTTCACCCTAAATGTCGGGGTAGGACTATCCAAAACAGGTAGGAATTGAAGCCGATGATGACTAAACGGTTTAAAGGTAAGTTTATCGGTAAGGAAGAATCAAGGTTGGCACAAATGCTAGATTGCATCTTGAAACTGCAGCTTCCTTCCTTCCATTTTTCACTTGCAAACTGTTTTTCTGGCTCCTGGTTCGACTTAACATTTTCTGAATAGCAACATCCTGTTTCCAGAAGCAGGGAAGTGCAGCCCTGCTTGGCAAATATGACACATCTTTCTGGCTCTGTGGAGGCGCAACGGTGAAAACTATTCCAATTAATGGCTGTTATTACAATTTAAAATCTGGGCCGGCTAGACAAGAGTGGAAAGTTAATCAATATAATGTGCATTTAATGGTGACATACAAATAGAAAAATAGTAGCGTATGAAATTGTCCATGGAATACGGCCTTCCAGGAAACTCAGTTTCCACTTAAAAAGTATATTAAAAAATCCCTTGTAACCCTTTTTCATGCAGCCATCGGCTTCAACGCTCATGAACGATGCCACGTGGCTGTCAGAAGTTCATACTCACCATTTCAAGTAGCCGGGGCTAAGACTTAAATACTTGACACGATATTTGGCCCCTGGCAAAGTCGATCATTGTGGTTAGCAAAACATAATGGCACAAAATATGCATACAGTACCTCCGCTGCCCTCTATATAAAAATTGCATCGTTTATACAGGCTACAAAACAGATTGCTTCCCAGAAACTATCTCTCCATATCTTCCAAGATCACTGCTTGACCAGGCTATGAAAAGCCAGGATTGCAATTGCGTTTATGTCGGTTAGCTGTTCTCCATGTCTCTGGCGCCCCTCCCTTTACCCTCACAATCGACATAAAGATTTAACAGCCAATCGCCACAAAGGGTAGGCTTCCGAAAGATTCTGATTGGGCTACAGGCATATCCACAAATATTCCCCTACTTTGGCTCAAAGAGATCTTCCTCCTTGGTCTTTGACCAGAGTGAACGAGGCAGTCTTGTTCTCATCCCTGGACCTTGCTGCAATGTCACATTTTGTGTCAAAGCAGGTCTTCCCTGCTCCTGTTGACCGATTTTGGTTGCTGTGGAGCTATCTCCGCCTTGCCAACGTCCGTCCGTGGCCACTTCATTTTGTGCTTGTTGGACTGACATGATGACAGGACCAAATTGCTGATCAGATCTGTGGAGATACAAATGCCCCCACACCTATGTCCTTCTGAGAGATGTTGCAGTGACCTCCTGGCCAGGGTATTTTATTTTTTACAGAGTTCTGAAAGGTAAGTACGGAGGCTCAAATCTACTGATCAGAGGACTCTAGAGAGCAGCTCACCTGTCAGACTATGTAGAACAAATATCCAGACACGGAGGTGGGTCTGCTACAGTCTGACAAGCAGATTGTCCCAGGATCTGTAGGGCAGTACTTACACTGGAAGGTATGGATCGATGGCTAAACTCACGTCTATACCCATTTGTCCAAACTTAAGTCTCCTGCCCCAGCTCTAGCACCATCCCACGTTAAAGGGCATAATTAACATGGCCAATGTTTTTCCCACTGGCTGAGAAATCCCCCATATTCTTTCAGCTTAACTTGCCCTGCAGTAAACAGGACAGCACCACACACCGGCCTCATTTGTGAAACAGGAGACCAGCTGTGTTTAGACAGAGCAAATCAGGCCGGTGTACTTTTTCACCCACAGATGGAAGGAAAACCTATCAAACTGACTATCGAGACATGCCCCACCACCAGACATTCTGGAGCCAGCCGAGGCAGAACGCCAGAACGATTGTCCTTTTATCCCAGAACCGAGCCCAGAGGAGCTGAGCAAAAGATTGTGATTGACGGGACCTGGTTTCAAGAGGCCAGGGCCCACGTGTCTTTGCTGATTTCGCAACCTGCTGACGTCATGCAACTGGCCTGCAGGAAATGTCAGGAATTCTCTCGACTGTTGCTTTTTCTCCACTATTCAATGATGACGGTGATTGCCAGGGCGGGAGGCTCCACCTTTTTTCCCATGTCACACGGCTGAGCCTGAACCGGATTTGCCATCGGCTCTTCTGCAAGTGGAGAGCTCGGAGGGGGCGGCTCCTGCACTGGTGGGGGAGGCCCAGTGGCCCCCTCAGGATGGCTCTTACTCTTATGCGCAGTGACATTGTCCTTCTTCTCAAACTTCTTGCCACAAAGGTCGCAGGAGAACTGGTAGAAGGAGTCGGCGTCATGCTTTTTCATGTGCCAGTTCAAGGACGCTTTTTGGCGGCAGGTGAAACCACAAATCTCACACCTGGGTGGAAAGGAAGGGAAGGGGGATTCACCAAAGAAGAAAGGGGGCTGCCAGAAATAAGTGATAAATCCAGCCTTGGCTCTCCCCACCACCCTCCTCACAACAGAGAAAGATTGTCTTTATACAACAGGTCAGGCAATTCTTTTGCTGGCTCTGGCTGAACGACTAACTTGGTGATGCAGAATAGAAAATCAATACAATGTAAGATTGCCCGGGTTACCTCAGGAGCAGCCACCAATTCAAATATCTCTGCTCCCTATGTGGAAGCTAGTCGGTTGTCTTTTTAAACCTCCACCTGTTAAGTTAATAGAGCCACCATAAATATATATGTTGGGGTGTTCATAAGTCAAGGACCTCCTGTATTCATGACTGAAGTCTAGACAGTGAGATTGAGAAAACCATCTGTTTTATGATTTACTGGGAAGGCTTCTCAGTTGATGATTGTGAGGAGGAGGAGGAGGAGGCCGGATCTGATGAGTGATCTAGCAGGGCCCTCTGATGGTGCTTAAGTCATTTCTGCAATAGGGAAAAGCGTTGCTGGGCATACTCACTGTAGGGGTTTTTCTCCAGTGTGGATCCGCCTGTGGATAATTAAATTACTGCTTGTTCGGAAGGAGCGGGCGCAGAACTCACATATGTAGTCTCTTTTATCTGCAAGTAAAGGGCACAATAAGTCACTGGCCAGCCTGATCCTAAAAGCACATCATCCTTCATAATAGACACGGGCAACCTATCAATCTTTTCTCCCCGATACTACAGTCAGGGCTGGTCCAGGACGTTTTGATTTAGTCAGACTGCAAGGACAATTGAAGCTATAGTTCAAAACCTTTAACAGGCACCAGACGGATGAAAGACACCTTGTTAAGACTGCTCACCGCTGTGCAGTTTCTCATGTTCCTTGAGATGTTTCTTGAAGTTGAAGGATTTGCCACAGCTAGGATCAGAACAGGTAAAGGTCTTTTGGTGAACATGCTGGTACTTCTTGTGGTGCTGGAAGATGGGTGGAAAAAAAAGGAATATAAAGGCTCTAAAATCTGTACTGCTCCTTAGCTTAGATCAGTTGTTCTCAACCTTTTCTTCATTATGGACTCCCTTTGAATACCTTTTGTGGCCACGGATCCCTAAGACTTAAGATTTAAATCATAACATTTCTTCAAGTCTTGGTGGATCCCCTGTAATGACATTGTAGCCCCCCCCCCAGGGATCCTGGACCGCAGGCTGAGAACCACTGGCATAGATAATCCAAAAGAAGATATATATATTTTTAGTAACATATGGCATACAGATGAGACTCTGTAGTAGCTGGACCATGCATCCCTTCTATTTCTCTGGATGATACTTCTAAAATAAAGGGGGAACTTTTCCTGCTATAAATTCTAAGATTTGTAGTTTTCCATTAACTTCAGATACTCCCGGTCCAGCCAGATGCCAACAAACAGGGCATTATAGAAAGTGTCACCCTGTTGCTTGCCTCCAAAGTGCTGACACTTTGGAAAATTTAAATGAACCATGGAAGTTCTGTCAGTCACCTGTATCCAGCCCAAGAGACTGGTGACCACTGCGGTTTCTCCATCACTTACATTCAAGTATTGGCGATTGGAGAAAATTTTCCCACAACCATCATAGTCACAAAGGAGAATTTCTCGCTTGGCTGCCTTCCTGTGAAGAAAGGTGAAGACAGAAGAGACAGGGAAGCCAAAAGGAAGAGGAAACATGTCAAATCTCCAGGCTGAAGATACGCAACAGAATTGTAGAACTATTTAACACAACCTTTGGGTACAACATACGGAAGGGTTTTATAGATATCTCTCCCACCCCAAAGTAAGCAACCCTGGATTGCTTAGAGATCTTAATAGGTCAAAAATAATTTGGACAAAATGGTTTAAGTATCTCATTTTACTTAAACTACAACCAGTGTGATTTTAATCAAATTCACTTGATAGCAAAATAGATTAATTAAGAGTTTTAGGGAAGCAGCTTTCCCCAAAATATTTCATTAGATGTTTTCAGTCTGTAACTCTTGAAGTCTCCATGATTCTAAAGAGAAGGCAGTTACAATAATCCATTAGGTTTTTATTAACTTTGGTAAAGGTTTCATGGATATTATTTTTTAAAATAATTTCTGGTTTTGCTAATCCTGAAAAGCTACGGTGGGCCTTCCTAGCTGCTCTTCTCCTTCTTTGGATATTGTAGTTGTTCCTTTGGGTGCAGCTGCTCCGTCCTATTCTAATGAGCAAGAATCATGGTGGTGCAATGGTTAGAATGCAGTATTGCAAGCTAACTCTGCCAACTGTCTTCAGTTTGATCCTGACCAGTTCAAGGTTGACTCAGCTTTCCATCTTTCTGAGGTTGGTAAGATGAGGACCCAGATTGTTGGGGGCAACATGCTTTGTAAACCACTTACAGAGGGCTGAAAAGCACTATGAACTGGCATATAAGTCTAAATGCTATTGCTAGTTTTTATTTAATGATGCATTGTTTTTGTTGTTGTAAACTGCTTTGAGCTTGTTGGACTAAACAGCATATAAAGTGCAATTTGTAAGTGGGATGGACAGATGGACACACAGACAAATAGATAGTCAAGCCAATAATTTTTGTCAGTCTTGCAGCTTTAATCAACCTACCTAAACTTCCTATAAATTTCCCTTTCTACTTTTGGCACACATTGGCTGACGATATCATGACCAACCATGAATTTACCTGATTCTCTTAGGACCAATTTGGGACATGTCTTCATCTCCTGGCTGTGCCTGCTTCTTGCAGCTAGAAAGAGAGATTGGGATTGCTTTTCATGAAAACTGGGCTAAAATGGCAATAAAAAACATAGAATCAATCAATGACTCAAATCAGTCAATAATAAAAACAAACATGTCTACACAAGGGCTTTGGGATGACAAATATGGGGAAAGGAACTATCTGGAGTGCTGGTAGACAAATGAAGGAACTGATTAAACCTGTCTAGGGCCTTGGATGGGTCAAATCAAGTTTGTACTGTAGACTAGACTGCATTTGTACTTTAATGGTACTTTATTCTTTAAAGCAGAGGTGCAAAACCTGAAACCCCAGGGCAGAAAATGACTCTAAATACCTTGGTTATAGCCCAGACTCTTCCTTGACCCACTATAATTCTTAAGATAATAATGGTAACATA
>JANHFL010005655.1:0-14737 GCA_032468155.1 Oxyrhabdium leporinum | reverse complement strand
GTCGGAAGCTAGACTGGGCTTTTCAAATAATATTGCTCTCTAGTTTTTTCCCAAACTAACAATAAAGCATTTCTTATTGATATCGCATAGTGTTATTTGCAACAAAACAGTTCTCGTTCCTAGTCTTAGAAGTCTGGAGATGCTCGGTCATACGATAGAGCTGGTATGTACAAATATTCAGCTTGACTAGATGCTTTTCGCTGTGTGGTGAAAGTACCGTTTAGATGGACATCGATTGTTTTTTCTACCTAGTTTGAACATTTTTATTACTTTCTTTCCATGGCATTAGTTTCAAGAATTCTGACTTGTGACCATAATGGAGTCTGGGTATCTGACCCAATTTTATAACCATTATTTGTAGTAGTTGTTAAGCAAACTAATGATTTGCTATGGGTGCAGTTTTGCTGAAAGCCAAAAATAAGTCCCAACTGTCAACAAAACCCTTGTAAAACACAATTATGTGGCGATGAATGCTGCAAATGGCTGTAAATGCAGCCGCATCGCCTAGTGCCCAAAGTTTGGTCACATGACCGGAGGGGGGGATGATTGTTGGAACCTCAAATCCAAGTTTTAACTAGCCCCAAGGTAGGAACTTTGAATGGTCTCCAAGTAAGTGACAAGGACTATTTGCACTTGAAACGGATCCTATGTTAGATGCCCAGATATCTTTTCCTGCAATCCAAATTTTTCTCCAATGTTTCTGCCTTCTGATTCTTTTTAGTTGTATAAATTGAGATTAGTATGTTACTTGTCAATAACTGGTGTTTCCCATAGTTTTGTTTTCTGTCTGACCATGGAACAATGCCCTTTCAAGATCCATATTTTCAGATGGATGATAAGCAAGATGTGGAAAGATTATGGTTTGTGCTGCTCATTGTAATTTTTGGAAGTGTGAAAACATTCCTCTCTCATAATAATACTAATTGTTGATAAGGAAGATTTAAAGTCTGAATAGTGGATGTGGCAATACCTGGAAACAGCAGAATAGAAGAGAAAGAACTATTGAAGATAACAAAATACAAAGACTTGCAAATACTGTAGAAATAGAACGGCTGTGGCAAAAGAAAACAAAGGAAGTACCAGTGGTAATACGTGCCTTGGGTGCAATCCCCAAACAACCGGAGCACCACTTGAATGCCATCAGCATTGACAAGTTCACCATCAGTCAGTTGCAAAAGCAGCTTTATTTGGAAGAGCTTATATCCTGTAACAATACCTTTAATCAAACATTCACATCTGTCTATCCCAGGTCCTTGGGAAGGACTCAATAGGTGGACAAAAATTCCAAATGCAGTCTGAATATCTGGCTGATTGTGTGACAAGCAATAATTTATTAAACGAGTATGCGGCATGACTCAATGACTCTACAGTGAAATAAAGTACAATAAAATAAAAAAAAGTAAAGGTAAAAAATGGCAAGCATGATGAAATATGGGGACTCACTCTCCCACATCAAAGGCTGGAGTGAAAGGGCAGGTCTTCTCGGCTCCTCTAAATAACAAAGATGGGAGGGGGCTTACACAAAGCTTAGTTCAAGTAAAAACTTTGCATAGTGTGCAGGGATTATATTATTTTCATCGAAACATCTTTCCACTCAGTCTTTCCTGAGCTGCATGGATTTAGAAATATAGTAATTTCACTTTTTTTTTTCATTGAATATGCCCAGGAAGTCTTAGACTTTGAGAAATCAACATTAAACAATGTTGCTTCTCAGTAAAATAAAGCATGTTTTATTCTATTTTCAAGTATTAGTCTGCAACTTGGATTTCTAGTTCGGTTCTGAAGTAGAATGAAATTTGCAGATTGTAAGGTAAGAAGATAGTTCAGTGGTCAAACATGTTCTGCTGGCAAGTCATTCTCAGTTCAAACTGAAAATACGACCCTCTTAGAAACTTAATATTTATATTTTACTACTTAAGTGTCTTTTTAAAAACACATTACACCATCGTTTGGTTATTTATTCTTAGGGGATAGCTTTGGAAACTAAAAAGCAACACTTGATGATTTGTGCAAATCGATGCAGAGTGATTAACATTTGTCATGGTCCTGCTTGAGTTTCATCTTGATCCTGCTCAGGGCCAATGAGCAACCAGGGTGTCACAATGTCTTCTGTTGGCCTCTGTCAAAGAGAAAACTCAGGAAGTACATTATGAGGTACTGGAAGCTGATTGGATATCCTTCCTACATCAGAACCAGCAACTCTTGGTACTCCAGCAGACTATCAGTGGGATGAAGAGCGCTGGAGTTCCAGACACCAAATGAAACCAAAACTCAAAGCCACAGTGGCTTTCTCAGGTGGAAAAAACTGAAATAACTTGGAGACATTGGGGCAATGGCTGCTGCTCGCAGACCAAGGCGCAGGACTCGGCTTCCAAGGAGAAAGAAGCAGACCAGAGGCAGGAAGAGAACACACCAGAAGCTGTTGCCAAAGCGCAGAGAGCAGCGTAGAAAACAAGGCAAGCAGGGAACAATGGCGGCAAGAAAGCTAGGTGGGCCTCAAAAGCCAGGCTCGAAGCGACCTTATGATGAGTTTGTTTCTAAAGTCCTGCGTCGGCTGCATCGGGACAAAATACCCATATCAACCAAAGCAAAGGGAAAGATGATCTCCTTCATAAGGAAGTTCTACAACAATGTGTCTGAGAAGGCCAAGTGTAACAAGAGAGTCAAGCACAGCTGTACCATCGGCTCCAAGGAATTGCAAAATGCACTAAAGAAAGTGATGCGCAAAAAGCACGCCATGGATTTGGTCCAAACTATACGCAAAGAGCCACGACGCTATTAGAACTGCTCCTTCCTATTTCCTTTGGTTGGCCCTTGTGACATCTACAAAGAAGAGGAGGGGAGAGTGAGCCAGCCTTCAAAATAACGCCCCCCCACCCTCCAAAATCTAGTTTCCACCTGATGAAAAGTCCTGACAATACTCTAAAGATGCTGAGAATCTCTTCCTTTTTAAGGAACATCTCACGAAAGCACAGGAACCAACAACTTTCTGACCTGCAGAAAACTCCTCACATCACTGGAAAAAAAAAAACTTTGGAAAAGAAACATCTTATTCTTAGGAGTATAATAAAATGGGGTTTTATCAGGTCATTTAATGCTCATGTGGTTTTTCTTTCCTTTTAAATAATGTCGGCTGCAGTCTGACTTGAACACAAACCCTCTTGCAGACTGAACGTTAGAGGGCAGGGACAAAAAAGGTAGATGTAGCACTTCTGAAAATTGTTATGAGATTCGGAGCTTTACTTAAAGTCACCGCCTAGTGACTCTATAATGATTACCCAAATGGAAGATTTCATATTTACAACATAACTTGGATATCTGGGTTTGTTTAGAAACAGGAATGGGATTACTAGGTAACTACGGTACTGCTCTGAGCCCTTCAAACCCTGTTTGTGAATGAAAATAATTGGCGTGTCTCAGAAATGCCAATGCTCTCCTGCCTAAGAAGGTCACAATCTTAAGTGGCTTCTTGAAACAAAAAAAATTAGACGCGAATTATTCAGTATATTGCACTGAGAACCAGGGGTGTCCGCAGGGGGTTCAAAAAAGTCAAGATGGTGAGGCCCTTGCCTTTTATATGAACATGATACATGTGTTACATGTAAAAACAGCTATATTCAGGGGGTTTATGGGATGGGTGGAAAATGGTTGAGGATACCTCAGCTCTAAGGCAGAGGCCATCTTGATCACAATCCATTTATTGAATTGATCCCACCTTCCTTAAATCCCACCTTCCTTAAATCCAAATTCCATACCAGCATGCCCTTGGACTTGTTCTGAAGCTATAACTAATATATTTACCTCAATTTTTTTATTACACTTACATGTATCTACATTAGTTACCACTGCATAATCAGCACATCTCTTCAGCCCTTGCACCCAGACCAGATTTCCAAGTTAAGTCATACCCCGTGGGTTTGAAAAACATGACCAAAATTGCCTTGGATTGGGGCAGGACCTGGCAATGAAGAAGAAAAGAGGAAGCTTGTTAACACTGTAGTAATTTCCCAGTGTCAGTGCCAGTTCAATACTTCCTGTTTGAGAGTTAGAAAACATAAGGGTAGCAACCTATTCATGAATGAATAGCAAATTATGTTGTAGCTTAGAACGCATTTTAGGATAGCTGATGAAGGGGATGAAGCCGCATGGCATTATATCATTGTATAGCAATGGCCATCAAGCTGTTGATCATAACCATTTTAACGTAACAATGACACCTATAACAAAGGCAAAGATAGCCAACCAATCAGGTTTCCCTTTGTAGCCCCATTTGCATGATGTTGTCTATAAATGACATTGCCTCAAAAGTCTGGTAACATTTCAGGCAGAGGCTTCAAGAGAAAAGAACAATGGCTGCCAGACAGCAAGGCAAAAGGAAAGTCAGAGATGCAAAGAGAAAGAAAATCCAGAAAAAGCACCGACTAGCTAAGCGGAAGCAGAAGAAACTACAGCCTAGGAAAAGGAAGAAGCACCAGGCTCGTCCTAAGCGTCGGGTCAAGCAGTCCTCCAGTGCCACCAAGTCAGCGGAGAGTGGCCCAGAAAGGATCTGCTCCCCAAGGCTCTTTGCCGCCAAGGTCTTTCGGCAGATGCCCAAGGTGCGGATGGAGATCAAGGCCAGGAGCCTGATGAGGACCTTGCTGACCGATGTCTACGACCATGTGGCCACAGAGGTGGAGAATTTGAGCCAGAAGAACGAGCTGTCCAACATCAGCGGCACAGATGTGCAAGCTGCCTTGAAGGAAGCCATGACAAAGGAATTGGCCAAGCACTCGGCGGAGCCCATCAACATTGAGTGTGCTTAGAGAAGCATCCTCCCTTCTCCCTCAGGGAGCCAAAGGGAGAAGGCCAAAGACCTTAAAAAATATCCAAGAAACTTTAACATATTTTCCTGCCGTTTTAAGCATAAGAAATCCTGCAGTCTACCTTTCCTAAGGCACTATCTTTCACCTCCACAATTGTTATTCCGAAACAATAGGAAGGAAGTTAAAAGTAAGGAACGGACAATGGCCTGTATTTTTGATGACAATTTCATCAGCATCTAAGCCAGAACCTCAAGGCTAAGAAAGATGAGCCAGGGTTAAATAGATGTTGGAAATAATTGTGAGGTGTTTGCAAAAAAGGGAAAGGAACATCACATTATGTACAATATGTATGTATGTATCGCCAATAAATCAGGATTTTAGCAACTATATTCAATGAATTGCACGTATGATTTTTTTTTTAGTGTTTTCTTCTCTCTTTAGGGGATTTGTCTCTGGGTTTTTATTTTAATCAGCTACCTAAATTTTTGACTTACAGCTGCATCAAAAGGATAATACTAGGGATTCGCCATAGTCATGCCATGAACATGAATTTTCATTGGGTTTGTCCTACAAATTACGGCTGCGACCAACTATACATAATGATAAATATCGGTAAATTAGGAGGAGGCGGCACTAAGATATTATTTTTTTTAAAAAAAGGAGTCTGTTGATTTTACAAAAAAAAAAAGAACCCAGCTGGAACTGAAATTATTTCGCCACAGAAACTATGAACATCGTCCAAACCTCTAGTGGCTTGTCTGGATGTTTCGTTTTCCAATCGTGATGCCGTTAATGCTTTGTGGCTGCCGGGAGTTCAGTAGTTGGATATGTTTACCGCGGCGTGTTAATTTTCTGAGGAAACGTGAAGGGATCTGCGCGCGTCACAATTAACTTTGCAAAATGAAATCTCGGTTTGTGTGTGTTTGCGGAACGAAATGGGAGTCTGAAAAGGCCTCTTTTCAGAGGCTTGTTAAGCGAGTGTCAGGATGGCCGAGTGGTCTAAGGCGCCAGACTCAAGGCTTCACTCCTTCCCTGTGCTATGGGTGTTCTGGTCTCCGAATGGAGGCGTGGGTTCAAATCCCACTTCTGACAACTCCCTTTTTTTTCCTCCCTCTTATATTATATGGGTCTTTTTTTGTCCCCATATGCCCAACAAAAACGTATCAAACGTATATGTCTAGAAAAACAAGTGAATTCTACATTTTAAAACGTTTTTCATCCTGATCGTTTTATGGGCGCGTTCACCTTTTATTTCATTTTCACTTTCCCTTCGCTAGCCAAGAAGCATTTTGCGGGGTAGAGAATTGAAGGGCCGGATGCGTAGAAAAGGATCCCGCTCCCCAGTCCCCTTTTTTCCTTTAAGGTTCTGATCTCTGGACTTTTAGAAATGAAAATCGCCAGCTCTTTCCTGAATGCTTTATGATCGCGTTTCATAGAAAAGAAACCTCAAGTTATATTTCTGCTTGCTGGGCAAAACCCAAGTTTAAAATTTCTGAACGATTACAATGCTGTATTTCATCGGGTCTCATTGTAATTGGCCAGAAAACAATCCTATTTATCAGAGGATATGGAATGCCCCACTTGGGCTATGTCAGGACTAAAAGAAAAGGCTTCTTACAGGTTCCCTGGTGGTCTAGTGGTTAGGATTCGGCGCTCTCACCGCCGCGGCCCGGGTTCGATTCCCGGTCAGGGAATGTCTTTTGCTTCATAATCGAATTGTTCATTAACGGGAACGCTCTTTTATTTTATTTTTAAAAAGCAATTTTCATAGTCTAGTATACGTTTCTAAAAAAAACACCAACCTGCTATTAGCAGTTGCCTCAATTTCAAAAGAAAGCAAAAGCAAAAGCAAAAGCAAAATAAAACGAAACCGATCACTCCTTGTCCTTCTAGAAATAATTACCTTAATCTTCGTTTATTCTTACGGTTTGCTATCCTTTTAACCAGAACTACGGTATCCATGAGATGACTTATCAAAAGTTTTTTTTTAACACGAGTGAATAACGATAATGTTTGAAGATTCCTCAGATTTATATTTAAAACTTTGCATTTATATTTCCTCAAGAATAAACATATATTTTAAAATGAAACAAATATTAAAATTAAATATGAAATGGATGGGTGTTTGTGTGCATAGTCAGATGGAAATAGGTGCAAATAGCTGTTTTAGTAAGAAAATCCTTTAAATATCATTTAAAAAAAGGAAAAGCTCAACAACACTATTAAGAGATTTAATATAATTAAGTATAATAATATGTATTTATTTAATTTAATATTTAATTATAAGCATGATATATACTTTGACATTTAAAATAGTATTAAATTCTTGATGATATTGCTGCTCAATGACATTTGGCTCTGCTTCCAGTTTCTACTCAATTATATCAAAAGTCCACTTAGCACAATTTTAAAAAATGGTGTGAAGTCCATGATTTCAAACAAGCTGACTACGTTATTGTGTGTTTTATTGACCGTATATAAGGAAAGAGTTTTCTATAAAATGTAAGCAAATGCTTGTAAGAACTTCTATGAAAAATTGCAAGGAAACTGTACAACAGTCCGATGTAGAATAAGATTATGGTCTACCGCTATTAAGATAAACCATAAAAAGTTTGATAACATTTTGGTTCCTGCCTCTGATGTCTCATTAATTTAGATTTTAATTTTTTCTAATGTAGCCATGAAAGAGAACTTATTAATCCACAACTTAGTTGTTACGTTATTTAGAGTTTGTCATGTTATATAATTATATTTTGGCTAATAAGACGAAATAACTTTCTTATGTTTAAGCTTTTTTATTTACTCCTATAAATAAATGTAGAAACTGTAGCTGTGAGGAGCATTCAGGGTTTTTTTTAAAAATAAGCCCTGAACTTATCTCCCCCCGAATGTTACACCAAAAACGTAGGACACATGATCTCCACAGGTGAAAAAAATGACCTTTTTTTGGACAACCCATCCAACATATGGAAGAATAATTTTGAAATGTATGTGCCAGCCTTACAGGAGCCTATATAATCTTCCACTGCATTTCCTGCGTTGAAGCTGAGGTGAACCCTCCTGCTTTCCACAACTTCTGCTTATTTGTCTCCTGGGTAGGATTACCAAGATCAGTTCCCCAAGCTTATGTTAAACTGTAGGTGGATCCAGTATTTCTAATTGCAATAATAACCCATACATTCTTGTAAATTGTTCCTTTTGATTGTTCTAAATGATGAAGTACAGATAGTCCTCGACTTCCAATAGTTCATTTCGTGACTGTTCCAAGTTACGACGGCACTGAAAAAAAGTGACTTGCGCCTGTCTTCACACTTGCAACCGTTGCGGATCCCCATGGACATGGGATCAAAATTCAGACACTTGGCAACTGAATCAAATTTATGATGATTGCAGTATCCCTGGGTCCCGATCATTTTTTGGGTGGCTTTCTGACCAGCAAAATCAATGGGGGAAGCCAGATTCACTTAACAACCACGTTGCTAACTTAACAACTGCAGTGAGTCACTTAGCAAATCTGGCAGGAAAGTTTGTAAAATGGAGCACGACTCACTTGACAAATGTCTCGCAGAGCAACAGAAATTCGCTACGCCAATTTCAAGAAACTTCAGTTCTGACTGAATGGTGGAGAACGGAAGGATTCATATCCCTTGTGATCATCTGGTCATTAGCACTCTCACATCTTCAAGGAACAACAAAGGAAACCCAGATGCTTTTTGAAAAAACACCTTTGGGGCAACTATTACCTGGACGACTGAGAATCTCCCTAGACGTTTTGAGTAGTATTAAAGGCCTCAGTGATTTCTGAAACAGAAAACAGAATAATGTCCTGGAGCCAATTCTGGGAACATTAATGTATTTAAATATTGATTATTTGAGGAATATATTTGGTTCGACATATGTGAGTGTACATGATTGTTTAAAAAAAAAAAGAATTCTTGACTTTTATCTTTAATTTTGGTGTTAATTTTACCGAGAGTTGGAACTGTAACATTTATTGCCGTGAGCCACTCAGCTATGACATCATAAGACTTCATAACTGCCCAGATCATAACCACCCCTGGAGTGATAATGGTTTGTTTATTACAGCAAAGGTTTGAACTGTCCAATCAACGCTTTCAGTTTAATTCCTTCATTTGCATACTGTTGCCTATAAATGGCTTCACTCACAACAGGTTGGTGACATTTGAAGACAGGGGCTTGCTGAGAGTAGGGCCAAAACGATAGCATTAAAAAACAACAACAACAGAACAATGGCCACTAAACAGCAAGTGAAAAGAAAGACCAAAACCGTGAAGAGAAACCAGCTGCGGAAGAAACATCAGCACACCCGGCGAAGTCGAAGAACTCGAAATCAGAAGAAATTCCATTCTCAGCTAGAAGATGGGGTCAAGCATGCGTATGCCGCTAACACTGTCAGCAGCAAGGTGGTGAGGTTCAGTTCCCCTAAACTGTTTGCCTCCAAGATGGTCCGACAAGTGCTCAAGGCTTACATTGAAGCCAAAACCAAAGGCCTGGTCAAAACCTTACTAACAGACGTGTACAATCACGTCACCACAGAAGTGCAGGGCCTGAGCCAGAAAACCCAGTCCTTTAGCCTCAAGTGCACAGATGTGCAGGCTGCTTTGAAGGCAGCTATGACAAAGGAGCTAGCCAGCCACACGGCTGAGCCCATCAGCAGTGCTTAGAAGAAATAGCCCTCTCCTCTCCTGGGAAGGGCCCCGCGTAGGGGCGTAAAGGAAGAGGATCATTTCAAGAAAGGCCGAAGAAACATAAAAAGTATTTTGCTGCCTTATCATATCCAAGAAATCCTGTGAATCTCCCCTTTACTAAACGTCCGGCTTCACTTCCAACAGTAGCTTAGAAAATGCAGTTTATGGGATGTGCTAAACAACATTGTGTGCGTATTCATAATCAACGGAACCACCTGGTGAGGAAACACATGTTGAACTGCTCTGTCTGCACTAGAGATATTCCATACTATAAAGAAGAATCAGAACAATCAACTTGATTTCAGTTATGCGTGAAGTGTGGTTTCTGATAAGAAGAGGAACATCGTATATTATGTATCTTGTTTTTCCAATAAATCAGGATTTTAGCAGCTTTAATCACTCTCATGTGTATATTGTATCTCTTCCACTATTTCTAGTTTAAAATCTTGTACACCATTTCCAGTTTAAAAATCTTGAAGTCATCACTCGAGAGTAAAAGATTCAATTAAAACAATAGAATCTAAGAATTAGTGGGCAGACAGATGCTGATGACAAACCTAATTATATCACACATTGATGGTATAGCTACCAAAAGAGCAAAATTATCTTAAAAAATGAAATAAAGGTATGTGAAATCTTGCAGTTCTTTTGCCTTGGGAATGAAACATAAACATTCATACACAAGCAATACTAGCTAGGATAGGCACTTTGGTCATTTCTAGCATCAACAAAGCTTTGCTAGATATACAAATTGGGTGTACACCACTTCAAAGTGATACAACCAGAATATTTGCCAAAATTCTCCAGAAAGCTAATATGTAGGTAGTGATAAAGCTCGCCCTTACACAAGGTATAATGAAAGTTGTAATTACATTTTCATATAAATTACCTGATGCTTTTCAAATTTCTATCAAGAATGGAAAGCTTGGTCAGATCTTTGATGTGGTTATTTGGAATCTCATAACTATCGCTCATCTACAAATTAGCATATTTCAAATGCTGAACTTAAGTATGGAAACTTGCTCTTCATAGCAATTAACAATTGGAAAAAAGAACAGGAGGTGGTTCAGCCCTGTTCTGAAGTAAATAAAGACAGCAATTATTCAAACTTTGGCATATAAATTGTCTTGAAGTATGAAAAAATTCTTTTCATAGCAATTAACAATTGGAAAGAAGAACAGGAGGTGGTTCAGCCCTGTTCTGAAGTAAATAAAGACAGCAATTATTCAAAATTTGGCATACAAATTGTCTTGGAATTATTGCTTTTTTATCATTAAATATGTCTGAATAATCACAGCAGCTTCTACCTCTTATTTTCAGTTCCTCATTAAGGGGGAACAAATACCTTACTTGGAATTTTTCCATGTGAAAAATTGTTTTCTCTGGATTTTACCTCTAATTTCTTTCTAAGAAGATGCTTTGTCTGTTGAACAGCTCACTGTAATATAGCAGAGACATTTGGTAACGTAGCATTCACCCCAAATATTAGGCTACTGCAGACTACATTTGCAGCTAGCCAAGAAAATGGTCAACTTAAGTTGTAAAGACGCCCATAAACTCAAAATATTATTTTGTGTTTAAAAATAAATTGATTTTGGGAATAAGAGCAAGATTTGAGGATGAAGATCTGGAAACCAAGGTACTCGGTGATGATAAAAATGAATTTTCTTAAATATGGTCAGGAAATCCTTGAACCAGGAAATGGTGGCAGAATAAAACTTCATTTCTTGAAGATTACAAAAATTAGATCACAATCCCGTCCTTTGTAACAGTGGCTCCATGGATACCATGAAGGTAAGGCTACCCAATCAGCACACTCCATACAGGTGTCTCATTTGCATGTTATTGTCTATAAGTGACTTTGTCTGGCAAAAGCCTGGTGACATTTCAGGCAGAGGCTTCAAGAGAAAAGAACAATGGCTGCCAGACAGCAAGGCAAAAGGAAAGATGCAAAGAGAAAGAAAATCCAGAAAAAGCACCGACTAGCTAAGCGGAAGCAGAAGAAACTGCAGCCTAGGAAAAGGAAGAAGCACCAGGCTCGTCCTAAGCGTCGGGTCAAGCAGTCCTCCAGTGCCACCAAGTCAGCGGAGAGTGGCCCAGAAAGGATCTGCTCCCCAAGGCTCTTTGCCGCCAAGGTCTTTCGGCAGATGCCCAAGGTGCGGATGGAGATCAAGGCCAGGAGCCTGATGAGGACCTTGCTGACCGATGTCTACGACCATGTGGCCACAGAGGTGGAGAATTTGAGCCAGAAGAACGAGCTGTCCAACATCAGCGGCACAGATGTGCAAGCTGCCTTGAAGGAAGCCATGACAAAGGAATTGGCCAAGCACTCGGCCGAGTCCACCAGCACTGAGTGTGCTTAGAGAAGCATCCTCCCTTCTCCCTCAGGGAGCCAAAGGGAGAAGGCCAAAGACCTTAAAAAAATATCCTAGAGACTTTAAAATATTTTGCTGCCTTAGGAAATCCGCTCAACCCTGTAACCCGTCCCTGTTCTAAGATGCCCATCTTCAATCATCTTGACAAGACAACGCAGACCCCACATTTATGGTGATGCCAGCAAATTCTCCCCATCCTTGAACAGACTCGGAGATCACTGCTTTGGAAGATGTTCATGAGGGGGGCTTCCAACAGAGAAAGGAAATGTAGCATTGCTTTTCTGGTCAACAGGATTTGAGTGGTTTTATTCACGTCTTCCAAATAAATCGGGCTTTTAGCAGCTTTAATTCATTGTGTTTGTTTTTTCTTCCTTAATGGATGGAAGTCTTTACTTCACGCTGAACGATGAAGACGGCTGCTGCTGATTGATCATAAATAGGAGCAAGACGACTAACATTGAATTAAAAAACCAAAGCCTGTCTCAAGGGATCCTCGACTCCTAGGGGCGGCGTAGACCCGTCCACCTGGTCTCTTTGGCGACCTCTTTGGCGTTCTCCGATTGAGGCGTATACGTATAATTTAAAAAAAGGGGAATGAGAAATACGAAATATAGGAGAGGCATGAAATGGGAATCCCCAATGCAAGTCTTAAAATACTTTCAAGCTGTAGTACTGAGAAATGGGGGTTCTCAAAAAAAATATTTATTTATAAACTTATTTGGAATTTGGTTTTTTTTTCTTCAAAGATAAGAGCCACCCCCCCCATACGGCCCACGTCTTTCCTGATCCATTTTTTCCCCCACAGTCGATCCATCTGGGAATGGACGTAGCCGCCTCCTGAAAAAATAAGCAGTCTCCTGGATCGAAGAAAAAAGCGTTTCTTTGCATTAATTTGTAGGTTAAAGTAATATTTTCGGGAAGAAAGATACAGTGTTAATAGTTAATCTGGTGAGAATTGATTTAGGGGATAGTGAATTTTAGAGGGACGTTGCCATCAAAGAGGAAACTATTGATAAGCAGGTTTGAAAAAAAATGGCAATAGTGCCTGATAAGACCTTTAAGAAAAGTATTGCTTAACTTCCCTGGTGGTCTAGTGGTTAGGATTCGGCGCTCTCACCGCCGCGGCCCGGGTTCGATTCCCGGTCAGGGAACACGTTTTGGAAAAGCCCAAAGGTGTAAATTTATGAAATGAGGATAATTCTTCAAAGACCCTCAGCGCGAATTTACATTTTGTAAAATGGAGTAATTCTTTGAGGTGCCGTTTTCAGAAGTGTAATAATTGCTTTTCAATTTTCTCAATTTTCTCTCTCTCTCTCTTTCTCTCAGCATTGACAAAAATCATCATCAATCAATTGCAAAAGGCAGCTTTACTTGGAACAGCTTACATCTTGCAACGATACCTTTAACATCATGAAAAACCTGCCTATCCCAGATTTTTGGGAAGGACCTGATAGGTGGATACAAATTTCAAACACAGCCTAAACATCTAGCTGACGATGCAACGAACTCTAATAAATTTATATACTGCCTCTCAGTGACTCTGACCAGTTTACAAACTGCTAAAACCACAGTTTAAACAAGAAAACAAGACAAAGGCACAACAAAAGAACAAATGTGACAGAGATAGCAAATGCAGAAGAAAAAGGAGCATCAGTCATGCTTGCCAAAGGCCTGGGGATAGAGCTAAGTCTTCAGTGCTCTCCCCAAATTGAAATGGTGGGGCCTATCCAGATCTTATTATTCCAGAGAGCAGGTTCTGCTACAGTCCTGATAGACAGCATTGTTTAATTGAAGGAACTCGAGTATGCCAACCCTACCAGATCAGCACTGTGGGACTGGTGGTCTCTCAAATGGCCAGGTCCTGTGCCATGTAGGACTTTATAGAAACCAACTGGTTGCAAATTGGCAATTGCAGTGAATAAATGAATGAATGAATGATCGCTATTAGATGCCCAAAATTTATCCACTTCTTTTTTTTACCATGTGTTGATTTCAAGTCATTCAAAGACACTAGAACATAGGGGAAGTTTTTAAAATGGAGTACCTGGTGTCCAGGCAATAAATTAGGTATCAAGGTGCTGTCAAATGACACACAGCAGCTCCTAACCAATCTTGGCTAATCCCAGGTAGGCTAAGAAAGGTGGGAGTTGATGAGTGTTTGGATGGGAGACTTCTGAAAAATCCCAGAAAAAAAGGGGATAAACCTCTTCCATAAAGCTGCCCAAAAAATTACATGGGCTATCCATATAGTCATCAGGAGTTGAGATTGACTCGAGGGAGAACTGATTTTTTGTTAATGTGAAGAACCAAAAACTGCTAATGCAGGTAGTCCTCAACTTACAACAGTGACCGTTCAAATTTACAACAGCACTGAAAAATGTGACTTATGACTGTTTTTCGCAGTTACAACCTTTGCAGCATTCCTATGATCATGTGATCAAAATTCAGATGCTTAGCAACTGGTTCATATTTATGATGATTGCTGTTTCCCAAAGTCACGTGATCACTTTTTGCAACCTTCTCATAAGCAAAGTCAATGGGGAAGCCAGATTCACTTAACAACCAGGTGACTAACAATTGCAGTAATTCACTTAACAACTGTGGCAAGAAAGATCGTAAAATGGGGCAAAACTCACTTAACAACAGAAATTTTGAGCTCAGTTGTGGTCGTAAGTCGAGGACTACTTGTATAGGGTCACATTCATGCGTACTCTGCATTAGAATTTTTGTATGGCCAGGGTGGCTACCTTTGTGCTTTTAATAGTTATACTAAACTTTAGGTGCCAATAAAGACAATTGTTGCAGTCACCATCATGATTCTGTGGTCCTTATCTGTGGTAAATAATAGCAG
>JANHFL010005653.1:32979-54567 GCA_032468155.1 Oxyrhabdium leporinum | reverse complement strand
AGCTGTAAACCGCCCCGAGTCTTCGGAATGGGGCGGTATATAAATGTAAAAATAAATAAAATAAATAAATAAAATAATAACAAAATAATCCATGTATTATCTTAATCACATTAAATCATTTGATGGTTTTGTCAAGTGGAGAGAAACCTCATGTCTGTGTTAGTTTCCTCTGGTTGCTAAAGCTCTGCCATGGCTTCTAGTGTGAGCCAATAAAAGAATAGGCCCTGATTAATTTGAAGGATATAGTCCAGGAGCAATAACTGATTCTTGCAGCTTGCTCAACTGCGCTTGTTAATTTCTGTATTTGTGTGTAAATGTACATGCATGCCTTTGTTGGTGCCCAGATAGGGACCAAATGATCCATTGTAAATCAATTGGTTTTCTGTAAGGTATTACAAGTCTTCAAGTTTCTTGATATGGTCAATTGACTAATCAATATGCTGTAGTTACTATATTGTATTACAAGTCAGATGTAATATGACCATGGATGCCTAACCCAACAGACAATCATACTAGCACATGCTGTGAAAGCATTGTTGGATATATAAATAAGAGGAAAGTAAATACATACATGCAGAAGCCTCTTGATTACTCAAGTATATGTCTAAGTGTGGCACAATCAGCCTGAAAGATCTATGAATATAGTATTTACAAAAAGCAAAGAAAAAATATCTGTTGAGCAGGGATAACAGGCAATATAGTATATGTAGGCATGCCAACCTTTGTTCTTTGTCCCTGAATATTAGACATAATCTGATACTTGCAATACTTACTGCAGACTAATTCCAATATACTTATGAACTTCAGGCAGAGTCTAAACTGCAGGCCTTATGGGCACAAAATATCTGCTCTAATTTTTAGATGTGGTTCTTTAGTATTGTTTTTCCACAGTCTGTTTGCTGTTCAGCCAAATTTGTTGAACTCCAAAAAACTTGAAAGCATTTACACATTTTTATGATATTTTAGTAGCTCCTGAAAATGATACCCTCTGTGGATTCTGGATTTCAAACCATAGCAGATACTTGAAATGATCTTACCTGGCTTATGAGCTCCATACAGAAAATCATCACACACAACATCCATGCAAGGACACCATTTATAACATGTTTTCTGTATCATCACTGCATTTCATTACAGGGCAGTATCATCATTTGGCCATTCTTCCATAATGCTGCAGCCAAAAAAGTATTTAGAAGAGTTCCTTTTGATTAAAGTAGATGGAGTTGCTTCTTAAAAGAATAATTGCAAAGGCCAATTGAAGAGCTGCCAATTGTCTGCTGTAACCTCCAAGAAAAGTTCTATTAATTTGAAAGAAAATTGAGGACCCTCCACTGTATTGTAACTAGGTACTTTGCTTTGACATTGATTGGTGCATTTAAGTATTTACAAACTGCTTGAGAAGATGACTCAGAGCATGTTAGAAGCAACACAGCTGACACCCCTGCTGATGGGGGAAGAAGTAGGTGGAAAAGATTGCTTGGAGATCAGAATATGTGGTTTGAAAGTACTGCTGCTTCATCAGCCCACTCTTTGTGCTGTTGTAATTATGTGGGTGTAATAAAAAGGCGAAGAGAGAGAGAGAAAAAACCCTAAGCTTCACAAGTGAGGTCTGACTGACTGATTTTGTGAAAACCCAAATGTTAAAAAAGCAACAACAGGCAGGCTTGTGATAAAAGCTAAAAGGTTTTTCAGGGAAGAAGAGCTTGCAGTACATCCTGCAAGCATGTATTCCTTAACCAAAAAAAGAGAGTATCGAAGGATTTCCTCCATGTATCCATGTGTATGTGTATGAACAGATTGGTGCAGATTCTCTGGTGTGACAGAATATAATTTTCTTGAGTGAGAACTCTCACAATATTAGCAATTAAAAAAACAGTAAATAACTGCCTAAGAACCTTTCCATCTTACATCTAGAAAAGAAATTCAGACAGAAGATCTTAGAAGGTCAGCATTGTGACACTATGAAACTTATCCTCATGAGTTGGCACAACAATTGTTACATAATACTGTAGGTCACTAGCAAAATCATGGCTAGAAAGGAAAGAATTAGCAATCACGACTTGCATGGTCAAAAATCAAAGCCAGTCTTAGGAAAAAGTTCAGCAATTTCTCTTTCATGTATATGTATATATAGGAAACTAATATGGTTTAGAACAGTTTTTCCAAATCTGGAGCCTTGCAGATGGGAAGAAATAAAAACCAAGCATCCCAGTCATGATGACTTTGTAATTAAAGATAGACCTTGACATGGCCAAAATTGAGCCCAAAATTTCTGTTGCTAAGCAATAGTTATTAAGTGAGTTTTGCTGCATTTTGTGATGTTTCTTGTCATATTTATTAAGTGAATCACTGCTGTTGTTAAGTTAGTAACATGGTTGTTAAGTGAATTTGATTTCCCCATTGATTTTGCTTATCAAAAGGTCACAAAAGGTGATCACATGACTTTAGGAACTTTCATAACTGCAACTTTCATAAATACATGTCAGTTGCCAAGCGTCCGAATTTTGATCACTTGACCATGGGGGTGCTGCAAAGGTCATGTGAAAAACTGTCATAAGTCACTTTCTTCAGTACTGTTGTAACTTCAAACGATTACTATATGAATGGTTGTAAGTCAGGGACTACCTGTGTAATCCAATGCATCTGAAGACTGTAGAGATTGTCCCATCTATTTCCCACTAATATTCATATATAATTAATCCATGGAGTTGTGCATTTAGTCAGCATTAAGGCAAAATGTTGCCATCACTGTAATGGTTTCAATTTCTACCCAAGACTTGCCCTAAAAAGTGGTTTGAAGAAACACACATAAACAAGTGTTGATTTCTGCTTCTACCACTTCACTTACTTGAAAATCTAACTCTACTTGAAACTTCCTCCCTAGGCAAAATACATAATTTCCTTGGAAGATGAAATATTAAACAAAAAGAAACTGATCAGATTTTATACCAACAGGGTTGTTAAAAAATTTGGAGAAGAGAACTTGTAGTCTTCCTGATAATATTGAATTTCAGCTCCCAAAATGCCTCACCATTAAGTAATTTTCTGGGGTCATTTGGAGTTGGATTTGAGTAACTTCTGGCAGGCTACTGATTTCTCAAATGTTTTAAATACTACATTTGCTTTCTAAAACAACAATGCTGAAAAAAGTGACTTGTGACTGTTTTGTCACTTATGACCATTGCAGTGTCCCCATGGTCAGGTGATATCCATTTGATCTTCCTAAGGAGTTTCCAACAAGCAAAGTCAATGGGAGAAGCTGAATTCACCTAATGGCCATATGATTTGCTTAACAACTGTGGTGATTCATGTAATGACCATAGCAAAAGAGGCCCTGAAATTGGGTGTGACTCATTTAATAATTGCATCACTTGGCAACAGAAGTTGTGCTCCCAATTGTGGTCAAGGACTACCTGTATGTTATAAATAGAGCTCAAAAAAGTTTTGCCATATTGCTGAAAAGTTTCCTTCCTTGCTTCTGCATTAAAATCCTTAATTAATGTTACTTTACTAGATTTTGAATACTTGAGATACAGTCAGGAAGAATATGTGCAACTTTAACATACACTGACTGAGAATTATATTAACTACCTTCAGTATATTGCTGAAGTCATCACAACCAGCTATTGAATTAGTACTGGGTTCCAACCTCCAAGTTATATCTCCAAGCAGCAGAGTGATTGTAGCCAAACTTAATATATTTTGAGTACATGAAGCTTTGGTGTTGTTTTTATTATATTAGCTTCATCTTATCTAGATTCTAGGAAAACAATTTCATATTGTCTAACCACCCATTTGTTTACCAGGAAAGCACAAAGCTTGCTGCTGCACATGTTACATAAATGACAAATATAGATTTCATTGATTTTCCTTGAATTGCTAAAAAAGATTACTGAACTAGGAACTACAATTAAGTCCTTCAGGGTCTCTATCTAGCACTTCAGAACTTGGGATCACATCTGAACCCAGTAAACCAAATAACAGGCTATAAGAAGAAGAGATGTCATGTTGAAAGATTAAATCTAGTAGAAAGCAACATTGGAGTAATCCAAAGAAGCCACAAGCCCCTTTATAGCTATTCCATCCACAGCTCAGGTATTGGATTCTTTTCCTTCTTTTGCCCTTTTTTCTTCTTAGCACCAAATACATCTGCTATCCTCAGTTGTGTTGTGCTGCAGCATAATATCTGGCATCAGATCAATGAAAATAACTGCAAGGAGCAATAAATGACTACTTTCTACTTCAGCACTTTCAGGATATCTCTTAGTGCTGTGTAATCACACGTCACACCCAGTCATAAAACGCTACAGAGTTTTTGTCTAATGTTATATCTCAAGAAATATACTCTGAATAATAGCTTCCTCAGCCTTTGGCACTGAAATCCAAGAGCTGCTGGGCCTCAGCCTTCCCTCCTTGGTATTTATTTTAGCCAGCCTTGCTCTCTCAGCTTCCGTGGAATGTTCCAACTCCTACTCCTTTCTAAATCGAACCAACTTCATCTGCTGTTTGAATAAAAGCTTCATGGCATGTTAGTCACGACATCTTGCAGCACAATTTTATTCACAAAACTTCATGGGGGGTAAGGGGGAGAAATCAGTCTGTAAACCTACTTTATAAAAAAAGACAGAGGTAATGGGTTCTAATACAACAAATCAGATGTTTTCTTCATTTAAGGCTGTGAACAAAATAAAACAAAACTGAATCTTATCTTTGGAAACTAAAACCCCCATTTTAAATCCATCTACATAAGCAGTACTCATTCATTTTGGTAAAACCAAACCCACAAGTAAATATATAACTTGCAGAGCAGAACTCTATCTGAAGCATCTGTCCCAATGGTGGGATTCAAATAATTTAACAACCGGTTCTCTGCCCTAATGACCAGCTGGGTAGGTGTGGCTGGGTAGTCATGTGACTGAGTGGGTGTGGTCAACTCAATGCCACTCATGTCAAGGGGCACTTCGCCTCACCCGGCTCTCATGACCGTGGGGATGCTGCAACAGTCGTAAGTGTGAAAAACAGTCATAAGTCACTTTTTTCAGTGCCATTGTAACTTTGAATGGTCACTAAATGAACTATTGTAAGTCAAGGATTACCTGTACAAAATACAAAAACCTTCTTTGCTTGCAAAAAGCTGCCCTAAATACCATTCATTAGATTAGAAATGGAGGAATAAACATTGAAGATCAATGATAGCCACAGCCATCATGGAAACCTAAGCCATTCTGTCTGAATACCTTCCTTTTCATCAGCAATACCTGCAGCCCAGAGTTACAAATCAGGCAGGGTGCCAGAGCACCTTGAGGAATTAAAATAGTTAAAATGCAACAATAACTATCAGCAGCCAACTCTTGCTCATAAAGTGAAACCCTTTTAGCAGAGAGTTTATTTAAGCTCTCCAGAAAGTGGGTGGGCATACTTGGGCTACAAAATGCTGAGTTAAAGAGATAAATTAACAAAGTATATAGGGGACCCAGGTTCAAGTCTCTGCCCTCCCACGTTTGTCAGGATCACAATAAAATTAGTACATGCCACAGATATCTAAATAAACTTCAAGCCTGGTGCCATTTTACTAAGCCTTATTATCATGAGAGAAAACTAAAATTAATTGGAGGGAGGATCCACACCCCTACCTCCTTTTTTTTTTTACTATCAGTGAGCAATCATGTGCTTGGCCACTCCGAAGCAATGCAAGAGACTCCTGTGCTCAGTGAACTGACAAAGCAACTTTCCCACCCAGGAGAAGCAACCCTTAGATTCATTTGCACCACTTAAAGACACCAGCTGGTCTCTCACTTCGCAAGATATCCTAATCATCCAGATTTAAGGAAAGATCACATGCCCCCAGGAAGACAGTAAAAAAAATCAGTGCCAAGCTTGCATCCTGCTTCTTGGAAGTACACCCCAAAAGGACAGTGCCAGGAACCAGTAAAGCAGTGTAAAAAGCTTAAAACAACCCTTCCCCTTTAAGAAAGTCAAGCCCCTAATAAAAAAAAAACACCTCCGGAGAAGCTTAGGCTACATTAAGTCTTGGCATACTGCCAAGAACTATTAGCTGTTACAATGTAACAAGGCTTAATCGGAGAGGCAGTTTCTGAAAACACTTAAGCAGAGTAATGAAGATAAGGATTAGGGTAGAAACAACACGACAGGCCCACGAGAATGTCTCCTACCTGCCTTCCTGACAGGTGGGAAAAACAAAAGTCTGTTTCTTCCAATAGACAGTTCGCAGAACTGCTCAGAAAGTTAGCCAACGGTTCACCTGAACTGGTCTGAACTGGATGAATCTCACCACTGGTTTATTTGAATATCTCAGTGTAACTACAGCCCTGGATTCATTTAGTGGATGCCTAATCAAGTAGTAACTAGATCCAATTGTTTAACTTTTACATAATTAATCCAGGTTGGCTAGGTGCTATCATTTGTTTTTATATGGTTCCCTAAAGACCATATATTAATGTCTTAGTCTTAATGGCTAGCTTATAATCAAAAGGCCTCAGGATACACAAAGATTGTGGATTCAAAATCCAAGACAAAAAAGGACACACTTCAGATCTTCTGAGCAAGTATCAGTGCCTTGAATGTAGTTCAAGGATCAGCCATTATAATGAAAGAAATCATTATGGTTTGGTTCAAATTCAGTCATGACAGCAGAATCCCAGGCTGTAGCAAAAAGTTTTTCCCAGTGAAATGAAAGGTATTAAGTTCAATATTTCTGCAAGCAAAACAGTAATATCATACTGAATTACAACTCTTCCAATGATTACAGCTCTTTCCCTAAATAACCCTGCCTCATCTGTTGCTGACATATTTTCTATATCATCCTGTCTTTATTATTTTTATAAATAACTCGAAGTGGTGAATACCCATAATACTTTTTCTTCCTCCTATTTTCCCCATAATAATCATCCTGTAAGGTGAGTTGGGCTGAGAATGCATGACTGTCCCAAAATCACCTTGTTGGCTTTGTGCCTAAGGTTGGACTAAACTCACCATTTACTAGCTTTTAGCTGGTTGCCTTAACAACTAGACCAAACTGGTTCTCTTGAGATCAGTCTTACCATACTGATAACAACCAATTTTAAAATGCTAGATTACATCAAGAGTTATGTACGTGATGCACAATGAAATCAATATAGCTTCTTGTGGTACCTATGTAGGATCTTCCAAACATAGAAGCAGTTCACCAACACCATATTCTAAAATCTATAAAATAAGATTAGATTATCATACCAGAGCACAATAATTTTGTGTCTATTATGTCTCTGGGAGGATATCATAATCAAACACAAGTAAAGCAGAAATAATTCCAAGGTTATTAAGAGATCATTGCAAACTGAACAATAATCAGAGCTCCTAGCAGAAGCATAAAAGAAAAAAAAACTTGACAAAAGAACACAAACTTTCTAATACATAATAAATTCAAGCCCACCGCCTGTGTGCAACTGTAAAATGTGTTTTCATTTAGTCTGCACTCACAATGCAAAATACCTACATAAATGCAAATTGCTCCTGTATGTAACTGATGCTGCTGTGTGCCTTAAACAGTCATATTCTAATTCTTTTTTTACAGCCATCTCTGTGCTGAATCCTAACCGGAATAAATTTTTTCACTTCCAGAGCTAACCTGGAACCAATCACCACCTCTCCAACTTTGATGAAAGTTGCAACATTTGCTCCCCAGCTGTCCCTGTTCCCTGCACCAATCTTTGTTCTCTGTTTTTCCTTGAAGATGTTTTGCTTCTCATCCAAGAAGTTACTTCAGTCAGAACTGAAGAAGCTCCTTGTATGAGAAGCAAAATGTCTTCAAGAAAAAAGAAAGAAAGTCCAGTTTCCTCTTGAAAAAGCATATTTTGTGAAAACCATGGCCTGGATGACTGAAAAATCTCCATTGACAAATGGTGATCGCATGACCCTGGAATGCTGCAATCTCATAAATACATGCCAAGTGAATTTTGGATCACCTGACCATGGGGATGGTGCAACAATCATAAATATGAGGACTAACTGTAAGTCACTTTTTTCAGTGTCATTTAATTTTGATTGGTCACTAAATGAATGGTTGAAATTTGAGGACTATCTGCTACCCATGGTGAAATCGAACACCACCTTGTCTTTGATAGACCCAATTCACAAAGAATGTGAACTGGTGCTGACACCCCTCGGATCATCTCCTTCAACCCTTTGTCATGGTTTTTAACCCTTGTGCTTGATAAAAGATTTTATGGAAGAGTGAAATGTTGTCATCTACATTCCAATTGCTTCCAAGAATCTCTCAATGCTGCACACTCTGTAATTCTTCAACATTCCACAACTATATCTATTCTGAAAGCAAACCATTATCAGCATTAACCTTTTCTGAACCCTGAAAACATCTTCATTATTATTCTACTGTGCCAAGGCCTTTTTCCTTCACTTGTACAGAAATACTGATTCCAGTGTCAGAATAGGAGCACAGCATCTCCCAGCACAGGAAATCATGCAACTCAGAATTGCTTCTGTCATTCTAGACAAGCTAAGGCATCCTGCCTCAGGGAAGAAGCAGGGGGGCTGGGGTTTATATTTTTCAGAAACAGGCTGTTGGAGAGCAACAGTGTTGTCTAACCCTTGCCTTATTAGTACCTTACGGTTAGTTTTGAAAAAGCTAAATGAAACAGCACCAAATTGCCATCAACAAGCAGTTCCTGATTACCGCTTAGCCATTTGTTATTATTTATAGCAAACACACAGATGATATAACTTTCCCAAACATATTTCCTGCAGCTGTATGTTTTCCAGCAGCACCAGAGATTTTGGTTCTGAATTACAGAGAAAGAATAAAACAACTGAGAATAGATTATATGTCATTATGTTAGAGTTAGGGTGTGACATAAGATGCCTACCTTTTGGATGTCTGCATTTGGAAGGACAGGTGCAATCAATTATTGCCTTTTCTTTGCAAAGTATCACTTTCAAGTGTAAACTATAGGAACACAGAAAGATTGCCCTCAGAAAAAGTTGATGTGCATTACTAAATCTAAAGAAATTTACCAGAACTTACAGATTACAACAAAACTATTTTTTTACAATTTAAAAAAAATAATAATAATCAGAATTTATATCCACTATTCAGGCTTCATTTTGGTAACTGCTAAAGTGTGGTTTAAAATTGGAGAAAGAAACATCAATAACCTGCGCTATGTTGATAAAATTTCTCTGATAGTCAAAAATGTACAAGACATGCAAGCTCTACTATTAAAAGTCAGGGAGCACAGTGAAAAAATTGGACAAAAATAAATATAAAAATGACAAAATTAATGACAAAAGGCACAACAATCTGCCTTAGAATTGACAATGAAGAGGTTGAAATGGTGGATAGTGTCTGCCTTTTAGCATCAAGCACCAGCTAGTCTGGTCTAGTAGAGAGCCAGTTTAGTCTTGTGGTTAAGGCATCAGTCTAGAAACCAGAAGATGATGAGTTCTAGACCCACTTTAGCCATGAAAGAGCCAGTCATTCTCTCTCAGCCCAACTAATCTCACAGGACTGTTGTGGGTATGGATACAATTTTATATATTTGTTTCCTTTTGAAGAAATGAAAAACCTGCAATCCTTTAGAATATATTTTGAGGATGACCATGTTAAGAAAAAGAATTCCAATTGTTACTTTTTCACAGGGACCTTTATATTATAAACAGAATTTCAATTTTCTACATAATTGTTGAAATAGAAGAGCTCTGCCATCTTTTACATCAACCTAGATTTCTCTCATTGCTTTCAACTTAGCTTCAGAACGGAATACAGTGGTGCCTTGGTACTCAACTGCTTTGAAACTCATCAAATGTGGTACTTAGCACATTTTGATGCAAAACATTTTTGTCCCGGTACTCATCATTTGTTTGGTACTCAACACACAAGCTAGAACTTGTCAATGTCAGTTGCCTTGTGACTTACTACATTATTCCTTATTGGAAAAATTTGGTACTCAGCATTTTTGGTACTCATCGCTCCTCCCAGAACCAATTAATGATGAATACCAAGGTACACTGAATCGTTGTTGGAATAGATTGCGGATACTAGTTCCAGAAAAGCAATAAGTATAAACAATCCTAAACTGAAAAGCACATATATATTTATATATATATGTAAGCATATTAAATCTCTCTAAGCAAGAAAATATATTGGATGGCAAAATACCTTAACTTCTAAAAGAACTCAATTGCATTTGCTATATTATCCCCTATTGCTGCAAACAAGACTAAAAGGGCAGGTGGGTAAGAGAGTGTCCACTTCAAAAGTATTTAGTAATTACCCACAGTAAATAGGTTTTCTATATTGAATGAGTCATGTATGCTTCATGTATCATTTTGTTGAAAAATGCTTAAGTAAACTCTTACTCATCTTAGGAAAAGGCCATTAATCTTACACGGGAACATGACTTATTCATAAACGGCATAAATAGAATAGTTATTTCAAGGTAAATCAAACCTTAATTGACAGAAAAATGCCATATTTTGATAACAGAACTTTTATCTCAAGGAGGTTTTCATGAAAACAGAAATTAGGGGGAAACATGTTTATGGTAGCCCATATAATGGCTTTCAGGAACTTTCACATATATTATCAAGCCATAAAACATAACAAGAAATCATACTTTCAGAGAATAGTGAAATGAATAAGCATTTAATGATTTGTAACTGAAGGTCTCAGCACTTAATAAAAACCTAATGTGGTAGTCAAAAGTCTGGATACCGTGCCTTTTTGAAAAATCTCGGGCAGAAATCGAAGCTTCCTTCTGAAACTGGCTTTTAATCCTGCAATCTTGAGACCTATTATGGAAAAAGGTTTTCCACCAGGAGAATGTATTTTTATAGGCTTGCTGGATCATCTACAGCAGATGTGTTCAACCCATGGTCCACAGGTCACATGTGGCCCTGGACAGCTAGTAATGTGGCCCCAAAAGATTATACACTTTTAACATTATTTATACACACACACATACACACACATTAACTATAGAATATAGTTTATATGTGGCTCAAGAAAATTCTTCTTCACTCAATGCTACAAACTACTATTGGGAACACAACTTCCATTGCTAAGTGGTGAGGTTGTTAAGTTGTTCACACCCTCCATTGACTTTCCTCACCAGAAGCCCTCTGAGAAGGTTGCAAATGGTTGCAACCATCATAAATACAAGCTGGTTGCCAAACACCAAAAATTTTGATCATGTAACCATGGGGATGCTATAATGGATATATGTGCAAGGACCAGCCATAAGTCACTTTTTAAAGTGCTTTCATAACTTTAAACAGTTGTTAAGCAAATGGTCATAAGTCAAGGACTTATATCACATACACTAAGCTCATATTCCCTACCTGTATCCTGCTTTAATATATAGTACTGTAGGAACTATAAATTATTTTTGACAAGCTGTGGTGCTTTGTTGGAGATGCATTGAACCATCAAAGCTTCTGTTGGCAGATTGTGACACATCAGCATCTGTATCATTTTTAAAATACATAGAACAAACTGTAATTTATAACTAAAGTTTTCACAATTTGGTAGAGTCATTAGAACACACAGTTGGTCTTCCCATCACCACCGCCAAGAAATCCTTTATGCTATTACCTGTTTTGCAAAGTCTCTTAACTCTCTTGGAGAACTAAAAAATGACAATTTTTCTTATATTTTGAGTACAAAATATAAGAAAACAGAGTACAAAGATACTCTGCCACTTCTTCATTGCACATCCTCTTCCTCAAGTACCTCTAGAGTGCTTCAGCACTATTAGTACAGATTGCCTCCATCATGAGCTGAAGCTCGTGAGCCCCGTTTCCCTGTAAAGGTAGGTTTAGATTGTTGAGGTCTTTCGGTAGCCTCCATTTGTACAAGTCCCGAATCACGCACTAAATTATATTTAAAACAACAACAAGGGAAATACCAGATGTCTATGGAGATTCTCAGTCATCCAGGTCATGGTTGTCCCATGGATTCAGTCAGTACTGAAGAAGCTTCTTGGATAAAAAACAAAACGTCTTCAAGCTAAAACAAAGACCATCCAGTTGCTTTTTGGAAAAAAAAACCTTGGGACAAGAGTTTCCTCTTCGTTATATGTTCGTCATAATTTAATTTAAAAGGAAATTTAAAGTAGTTTAAAGGGAAAACTTTAGTAATACTTCTTCATATTAAGGACCTGAGCTATCTTGACTACTTTTCATCTATTTTTTTCTAGTTGCAAAAAAAGTTAAAATGAGTAGAATCGTCTATTTTTGTGCCACTGAAAAGACCAGTTAAATAAGAAAGAATCTTGCGGCTGCCTGAAAGTCTAAATGTGTGCCAGAACTATGTGATTAAGGTCCATATGTTTCCTAGGTGATAAGCTTTTTCATGTTTTTTTTTCCTCCAGAAGGTATTTAAAAGAGAGGAAAATAAGATTACTCTCCTGAGAAAAGTTAAATATCCATTGCCTTTTTTTTTCCCCCCAGTAACTTGCATAATAATTCAGCATCATCTACTGTGTGTCTTCCCAATGTAACGGAAGAATTTTTAGAAAAAGAATATTGAAAACTACTTTTTCTATGATTCCATCAAAGGTGTTCTAGCATATCCCTATTTATATATCAGATTTGTTGGTTAAATTTATATCCTGTTGTTTTTCCAGAAAAGGAGCGGTGTTCCCATTTTTCACACCTACATAGCAACGACTCTGGAAGAGTAGTTGGCTAAGATAGAATTGAACCTGGATTTGTTCAGTTAATGACAAGCACCTTAATCGGTATACCACACTGACTTTCCCATGCACAGGAAGTCTTTGACTTATGACCACAGTTGGGACCAGAACTCCCATTACTAAGCAATTGGTCATTATGTGAGTCATACCCAGTTTCATGATCTTTCTTGCTGCACTCATTAAGCAAATCACTGCAGTCATTAAGAGACAATCACATGATTGTTAAGCGAATCCAACTTCTCCCATTGATTTTGCTTGTTGGAAGTCCCCTGGGAAAGTTGCAAATAATGATCACGGGACTGTAGGGTGGTGGAATTGTCTTAAATGCATCCAGGATGCCAAGCACCTAATTTTTTATTATGTAACTGTGGGGACATTGCGATGGTCGTAAGCAAGAGGACTAGTCGTAAGTCACTTTTTTCAATGTCATGGTAACTTTGAACAGTCATTAAACAAATGACTGTGAGTCAAGGGCTGCCTCTATGTTGCATTTTTTTTATAACCTGTGCAGCTAGATTATAATTTTGTTCCATTTTCTCCTGTTCATAGGATCGTTTTAATATAAATGTGTGCTGGGATTTTAAATTTGATGGGATGGTGGGGGAGTTATTTCAAAATTGCATAGACACAGTCAACACTTTAAAAAAATACTTCTGCAAAGGGGTAAATATCATGCATCGATTGCAAAAAATCTTAACTTTTTGAACATTTAGGTATGCCTATTCCATTAAGCGGGTGCTACCACCTGTTCTTGAATGGAGATGGCCTCCTCTTACAGCCTCCTACATGGGACAGAAAATCTCTTTTAAATAAATAAATAAATCTAAATCAATGGTTGCAGTTTTCCCCTTTCAAACCAAAGCCCAAGCGAGTTTTGAAGTGTCATGCTGGTCGTATAAATGTGACATGGAGTAATGAAGAGAAGACGACTTTAATATAAATTAGCGGATGACTTAGGACAGTGATGGCAAACCTTTTAGAGACCAAGTGACAAAACTGTAAGTCGGTCAAGTGTGTGTGTGCACGCACACCCGCGTGTGCACCGGAGAGCCAAAGACCAGCTGGCTGGTGGGGAGGTGGGGCATCACAACACCCACAGCTCTGCAGGAAACTTCTGTTTCCCTGCAAACGACGGTGAGAAAGGCCACGGAGAAACACGGTTGAGCTGAGCTGGAGCGACGGCGCGCATGCCCTAGGTTCGCCACTACTGACTTAGGAGATCAAAGGCCAGGGCTTGTACAAATGGAGACTGCTGAAAGACCTCGATGATCTAAATGTGTCTTTAAAGGAGACAGGGCCAAACAAGCCTCATCTCATGATCAAGGCAATCTGTACCAATAGTGTTGAAGCACTCTAGAGCTACTTGGGGAGGAGGCTGTGCGATGAAGAAATGGCATAATATCTTTCCAAGACTTGCATTTCTTTCTCAAATATAAGAAAAGTGGCCCTTTTTTAGTTCTCCCAGAGAGTTAAGAGACTTTGCAAAACAGGTAATAGCATAAAGGATTTCTTGGTGAAGCAAGAAAATTGACTCTACCAAACTGTGAGAACTTTATTCAGAAATTAAAATTTATTCTATATGCTTTAAAAATGATCCAGATCTATGTGCCTAAATACATCAAAGTAGCAAATTGAAAGAACAGTGTAACCATCACAATTCCTCAGCTCCAAAGAAACACAGCCACCACCTTAATTCAAACACAAGAGCTTTGTTCAGTTCCCTTCAAAGTCAAGAAAAGATGCATGGCTTCTTTAAAAGAGTTGCCAACAGATACAGTACAGCAAATGGCCAGATCTAATGCATTCTTGTCTCTTTCTGATTCAAGTACTGAACACGTTTACTGAATAGAAATATGAAAATATGAAAAAAGTTTACCAATTGCATCTTAATGGATTTTATGCTTTTGGGGAATAATTTAATTTGCTACCATGAAGTTTTTTTTTTAACCTTCTGAATTCCTGCATGTCAGGGAATTAATGTATAACAAAACTTCATCATATAAAAGATTCCCAATAATTAGAAATGCCATCTGCCTCTGATCCTATTGGTAGCATCTATAAGAATTAACAGCAAATTATTATCCATTATCAAAAAAAGCATTTCATTTGATAGCTGTCTGTTATTGTAGCTAATTCCATGATATATTTCCTTAAATCTATCAATTAACAGGATGACCTCCTGTCCAAGTCTCCT
Source organism: Oxyrhabdium leporinum (assembly GCA_032468155.1). Taxonomy (NCBI): domain Eukaryota; kingdom Metazoa; phylum Chordata; class Lepidosauria; order Squamata; family Cyclocoridae; genus Oxyrhabdium; species Oxyrhabdium leporinum. The sequence goes on along the minus strand of JANHFL010005653.1, from coordinate 39,663 downwards.
GTCTGCTAGTGTGATAGACTTCCTCTACATCTTCATAATTATATCAGCTTCTATCAATTCCCCCTTTATTCATTTTAAAAAAATAAGTCAAAATGCTTTACCTTGCTTTAACCATTTCTCACCTGGTTATCCTTCCCTAACTCTTCTCCAGACCTAAAATAAACTTTTTAAAATGAAGCAATCAAAACAGTACACAATATTAAAAATGTTCTCCTTCAGTCCAATGCTTCTTAAATTTTTTGATCGATTTACCCATTTTCCCAGTACCGAGTAATGTCATTACCCCGCACAAAAAAAACACATTATGAGCTGTGGTGGCGCAGTGGTTACAGTGCAGTACCGCAGACTACTTCTGCTGCCTGCCGGCTGCCTGCAATTTGACAGCTTGAATCTCACCAGGCTCAAGGTTGACTCAGCCTTTCATCTTTCCGAGGTGGGTAAAATGAGGACCCAGGTTGTTGGGAGAAATATGCTGACGCTGTAAACCGCTTAGAAAGGGCTGTAAACCACTGTAAAGTAGTATATAAGGCTAAGTGCTATTTTGTTTTATCCAGGAATCTTGATAGCAATAGTCCCAAACTGGATCCTTGACCTTCAAACAAGCACTTTATTTAGTTATATTATTATAAAAGTATAATTTAATATATTATTTATTTATCAACATTTTATTACATTGTATATTTTATTTATTTATTACATTTATATGCCTCCCATCTCATTCTTCAGTATGACTCTGGGCAGCTGTAAATAAATAAATATGTATATCAATTGGAGTTGCACATCCTACGAACATGTATTAATTTTCATAACCAGACTTGTGTAATTGGGTACTAAAGAAATAAAATTTTATGTAGAAGTGTAGTATGCAATCAATAAAAGTACAAGGTGTTCCAATAAGGAGAATGGTTACTTTTAAGTGCTGGAAAGCTTAATTCAAAAGCTTTCTACATTCAGAAATTACAGGGTTTTATAGAATGCATATATACATGGAAGTGACAAGAATGCATTCAATATTCTCTTGAGCCAAACTTGTCTATTGGTGACTACGTAGGCATCACTGTATTGTTTTCTTGTTAGCAATGAGGGGGTGATTTGCCACTGACTTTTTCTGGCATTTTTTTTGTAACTTCCCAATCTATAGTCTGAGAGTTTCTGGTGGTCTTTCATCCAAGTCCTAAGCAGTTCTGGTCCTACTTATCCTTTTCAAGATTTGCCACCTTCTGTCACAGATGTACACTGCAAAATAAAATTGTTAGGAACATTATAACAGTATATTTTAATATATTTATCTTTTTTTTCATAGATCTCTAGGTCTGTAACTATGCTGATCTCTCATTAATGTGCTAGAATTCTTCCAAAATGTAAATTAGAAATATTCTATCACTTCTACATTCCTAAGGTAATATAGCAAGAATTCCTGGGAAAATTTGTGTAAATGATTGATTGATTGATTGATCACATTTATATAGCCTCCCATCTCTCAAAAATGAACTCTGGGCAGGGTATTATTGCAGCTAATTTTGTGAGTTTTAAATAGATTGGCAAATGAAGAAGATCAGATCGGGGAGGGATGTTACTAGCTGGGTTAAAAAGATAGAATTAGACAAAATATAACACTTATTTGAACAGAGTGTTTTGTAGGATTTCCTAAATTCTAGAGCTAACCAGATATGTCCAGAGCAAGATCATGTCTTAGTAATCTTGACTGGACCTTCCCAATCAGAACCTAATTCCAAGACAATCCATCCCATCTCTGTGACGTGCCTAGAATATTTCACATAGCAGCCCTATAAATACTCTTGTGCCCTTCTCCCCTATTTAATATAATTATTTAAGAATTTTAAAAAGGAAGGTTAAAAACTATTACAAATTAATATAAAGTAAGAAAAAGAAAGAAATCAAAGAGAAAGCTAAATGTGTAACGAAGGAGAAAAAAGTAAAAGAAAAATAGAATAGAAAAAAGATACAAAGAAGTAGATTTCAATATTCTTTACAACAGTTACAAGTACAATGATAAATTTACCTTTTACTCTCTTCTTTGCATCTATTCTGTCTAATCATCAAAATCATAAATTGTAAGTTCATTTTTTTCTGTTTTATGCAAAAAAGAAAAAGAAAAATCCATGAAAGCAATAAATGTAGATAGTGTCTTTTCTCTGATCAATTAAGTCAATTTAGCCATTTTGAGAATCAGAGCCATTGTTTGGCTCTCTGAGGATGTGATAAGAGTGGAAGCCACGAACCAGGTGAGAGTTACTATTGTAATGTAAAATTGATATTGAAATCGTTGTATTAGTTATCAGTGGGGTTCCCTATGTTGTAGCAATAGTAATCCCTTTCGTTGAAAGGAAACTGCCAAATTTCAAACAAGTAGTGTGCATTTTTTGTAAATATATCTATTGGTATATATTCCTAAATAAAACTGATTTTCACAGATTGTGGGGCAGTTACACAGTACATGAATATACCATTCTTCATAAAATAAATTCATAAAGTAAATCAGAAGCTATACTAGGTAAGGTATCTAATACAGCTCAGAAAAGATGATTACACAATTTCTCACACTGAAAAAAGCAAGTGAAGCAACCAGTAAAACGAAGTTATTTTTCTATTCCCCCAAGATACTATGTCTTAGAAACAATCGAGATCACAGATATATATATGGTCACCACAATTGCGTCACAATTTTCACGCAAGATATAAAAGCAACAGTCCTGTTTCACTACTGTTTCTCACTAACTGGGATTTAGGGACTCCAGCCTTAGATCTTGGAGCTAAATCAAAATCTAGGATTCACTGATAGCATCATATCTCTTTCAGGAAAAAAAAAAGTATAATTATCCTAAACAGCAAAAACTTGTTTAATTACTTTACAAACATTCTATGTGGGATTATAAGAGATAGAAAACATTGGTTTGAAAAGTATCAATCCCTAATTAAAAATACAGATCAAATAACAGTCACTAGTTCTTTATGAAATTAAGAATCAGTAATAATATCTATAACACACCAAAAGCCATATTATAGGTCAGGCTCCCTCCAGGTTTATTTGCTTACATGCCATCTTGGGTTTCATTCACATGCATATGTTCAGTGAAGGTCAAATTCACTTAGGATTCTTGGTAACACAGATTTCTTTCTCCCAGGAATATTATGTAGGTCACAATTATTTCTCCTCTGTTTCTTTCTCTGCTCTCTCACCTCAGGAATCTTGCCAAGCTTACAACATTTAGACATTGCCTACTTCAAACCATGTTGATTTTATGAATATAGGTAGTGGTTTTAGTTCTTTTCAGGGGTTGTTGCTTTAATCTCTACTTTAACCTTTTCTCCACATTTTCCACTAATCTGTGCTTGGTAGCCTACCCTAACTAATAACCCCTTTCATTCATTTTTTTTCTTCAGATCAAATGATTGACGGTACAGTATTGAGACATGGCTGTTTAAATGTCTCTTATTGTAATAATTTCATTAATCTTTAAAAATCAAATACATAATATCTGTGCGCTGGCTGAAAATGATAAATGTATAAGTAATAGAGATTTTATGTATAAAAGGCTCAAAATCCTTCTAATATTAACATGATTTGCCTGGGGAACAATTCTATTGAGTGGTATTTAGTGGTTACCTGAATCTGTCTTATTTGCACAGGATGGAACAAAAAGATTTTTAAAACATTAACTTCATAAAAATTAGATGAAACAGAATGTCACAACAAAAGCCAGTTAAGTTACTTTCTGTCTGGTTTAATAACTTGACTAAAATATGTATGAAGAATGCTGAAATGGAAAATAAGAAACATTCTTGTCAGACCCCATAAAACTTTTGGAAATGATTAATCTCTTAATGAGAGAAATCAAGGATAAAATATCCATTATAGTTCATAATAAAAGCACTAAAAGATTCATTTTTTTTCATGGTGTGTGTTATGTAACAAGGCAACTGGGAAACAGTTCTTTATGTACAATTCTCAACATAAATCCAGCGATAAGTCTTCAATAAATATTAAATTCAAAAATATCTAGCCATGGAGAGGAAATGATGAGATTGTCTTTTTCACCAAATGCCAGAAAATGTCACTTACTTACTTGAGTAATTGTACCTATTCAAGTACAATCCAGTTTTGACCACTTATATACTCATGCTTAGACAACAGTACCTTCAGAATAAGGGTTTTTTTTCATTTTATTATTAGACTTTTATCACACCTTTTTCATATAAAACTCAAAGCAGTGAACATACCTAATAGTCTCCAATTTCTAAGCCAGCACCTTAGTTGCTACCCCAAAGGAATTCTCAACTAATACAGTTGAGCTTTCCAAGTTATGGAATATCCTCCCGAGAGGAATTTATCTGGCACCATCTCTCCTATCCCCTTTACTTCTACATCAGGGATGTCAAACTCACGTCATCATGATGGCGTCACATGATGTATTGGGACTTTTCCCTCCTTCGCTAAACCAGGCATGGGCGTGGCCAGCACAGGACGCATCCGGCCCGGGGGCCGGGAGTTTGACAGCCTTGTTCTACACCCAGACTTTACTATTTCAATTTCTTTAATTCTTTATTTATTTCTTGGCAATACTGAAGTTTGAATGTTGGATTTTTCTACACAAAATATAAGTTTGTGAAATAAGCTTGTGAAGTTTCCCCCCCTTGAAAATACCAGTTCACAATGTGCACAGTCACAGCTAATTCAGATGTATGTATGGTAGAACTAGAACTGAATGCAATTAGCATATTGATCCCATCTAGCCTACAAATATCAGACTATTTCCTATACTTTCATTCAAATGCTAAATAGTACTGTACTGGGAACAAAACAGTGCCTTGCCGTATTCTGTAACACAGCTGGTAGTATTCTGAGACGGGATCCAGAGGAGGAATAAAAGCATTGCACAATGTAATTCCTACAGCTTCTAATTTACAGAGATGTCCCAGGATGATGTTTCTCTACAGAACTGAACAGTGGAGAAGCACTGGGTTTTTTCCCTTCCCAAAATGGAGTCAGTAATGAATTTATTATCAGTGTCAGTTTGGCTTAATAGTTCAAGCACCAGGCTAGAAACCAGGAGACTATAAGTTTTAGTTCTGCCTTAGGAAAACTGGCCAGGGGACTTTGGGCCAGTCATTCTCCCTCAGCCCAACTCAGCTAACAGGTTTGTTGCTGTGGGGAAAGTAGAAGGAGGAAGGGGTATTAGGTATGTTTGTCACCTCGCGTTATTTATAAAAATAATGGTGGAAATTAAATAAATAAATCAGTAAATGAATAAATTCTCTCTTCTGTTCAGTCACAATCAAGATGACTTTTCCTAAACTTGCATTTCTCCTGACTTGCTTCATTGCCCTCAGCTGAGATGTATACCAAGGATAGGAATTGGTTGTATTCTCCCACTTACATTCTCCCGCTTACATTAATATCCATGGAATATTTTTGTTTTTATGATCCTGTAATCCCTTGCTTTAGGATGGAGGTGGGCAACTAAATGGAGATGAGCATTTTCTGGCCGGATGCCTTTCCTGACGCCTATGCAGAGTTCGCAGCAGACATTTGTTCTTTGTGCCTTGATAGAAAAACCTCTGTTGCTGCCTAGGATTCAATTCTTAACCTCCCAATCGTGAAGCAAGCGACTTCACCTGTAGGCCACCATGCCACTCGTACAATTGGAAGAACAAAACTAAATAATAAGATTAATGGTAATATTGATTTTATAGTTTACACCATGGATTATATAAGCCATCTCCCTACACTGGTGCTTTTTAGATGTAATGGACTGCATTCCACAAAATTCAGAGCCAGCATGGCCCAAAATCTATTACGAATTATAGGAGTTTAATCTAACTGATTCAGAATGGGATGAGAAACTTGAGATATACTCTGTCCGAAATAAATTCATATATTATCTTCAGTGAATTAATTCCTTGCAGGAGCCTTATAATAGATCAAGTGTGGGTATTGTTAAGTATACAATGTTGTAAATTTGTCAACTTTAAGTAGATATGCATATAATATTTATTCAGAAATGTATTTATTTAGACAATTTATATTGCCGCCTACTATTTAATTCAGCAAGGACTAAATTTAGGAACACCAGTAAGCAGAAATTTTAAACTTTGATCCCATTAGTTAAAAGTTATTTGTTAAAAAATATTTTTAAATTATCTATGTATTTGCTTCTTTACAAGTCAATTTAGCTAATGGTGCTGAATTAAAACCTATATAAAATAAAACGTGAAAAAAATATATAACAATATTGGTGTCAGGGTTCCAGCAAGGTCCCCCTCTTCCATTCAGCACTCGTAAACCAAGTTATCCAAATAAGACTTTATTAGAGAAACCATGCTGGCTGAATCTGAAGCCCCAGGTTCTCCCCACCCCCCAACAAAAAGGAATTCAAAGAACCACTTCCCGGCCATCCACAATGATCACATGGCCCAATCAACTTCCAGATCAAACGGATGCCTTCCCTCTGGCACTCCTCTTCCAGGTGTAACTCTCTGGGGTAGAATGCTGTCTAGATTTAGATTAACAGAGTTAGAAGGGACCTTGTAGGTCATCTAGTCCAATCCTCCGCCGAAGCAGGAAACCCTACACCATTTCTGATAGATGGCAGTCCAATCTCTTCTTGAAAGCCTCCAGTGATGAAGCTCCCACAATGTCCGAAGGCAAGCTGTTCCATTGGT
>JANHFL010005652.1:27069-42921 GCA_032468155.1 Oxyrhabdium leporinum | reverse complement strand
TTTCACACACACACACATATTTACACACACACACACACACACACACACACACACATACACACGCTATTATCCAGTCTGAGTTTTCCAAGCAAAAAAGAAAAGAAAAGAAAAAGAGGTGCTCTTTAAGTCCGTCTCTGTAATCTCCAGCAGCTTTCTGAATTAACCAATTTTATATTTGAGGTCCTCAGTCCAGCTCCTAATTTTACAGTTCTTTCACTCTCCAAAGAAAGAAAAAGTCTTTCTTCCCATTTAAAAATAAAGGCTCTCTGGCTTACCCGCTGCTCTTCTTGGGAGGTGGAAGAAAAACAAATCCACCTCCTCCCTTTTGGGTCCCACTCTCTCCCAGTTTCCATGGGGATCGTCTTTAAGAGCAGTTAGGAGTTAGAAATCTCTCACCCAGATCGTTCACACTGTTCCTCATTCTTTCACACTTCCTTGTTGGTCAGCTGTCCTGGCTCTGATCAGGCATGCAGTGGCTGTCTTTTTCTCCCTGCTGGATTGAGAGCCTTCTCCTAATCGATCAGGAAGCATGCAGGCTTCCTGAGATCAGCAGAGTGTGCTCTCTTCATCACTCCTCCTAGGTGATTTAGATCCATCTGAAACTCCTGCGGTTTGGATTTCGGCGCTATCTCACAGAGCCCTGTGGAGATGTGTCATATCGCCAGCTTCAGCCCCACCCTCCTTCTAGTTAAATAACATTTTAAAGAATTAAAGATTGATGGGGAGAAGCTTAATAAGTATTTAATTGGAAGACACAAGAAACCAGGAGCCAGGAGGGAGTTCAAGAGTACTATCAATTGATTTCATGTTACCTATACACAAGAATCTGATATACTAATAGTCAAGACAAATTGGTGCTAGATAAGAGTCAACAGAATTCAAGGGGGAGGGTGGACTTAGGTCTCTTGTAGGAGCATAGCAACTTGAACTGGTGATGCATTTGGCCCACCATCTCCTACATTACCCTAAAAAAGTTGAAAATGAATTGAAGAGACACTGAAATTTGAAATATTATGATTTTTATTAAAGTGTATTTAAAATATTAAATAAATAAAATAATGTCTCTGTGGAAGCACAAACTTTAGAGTTTTAATGGAAAGACAATTGGTGAATTTTGCAAAACAAGGAGATAAAGGAAATCTGAGACAAACCACGTTACAATAGAATTACAGATTGTCAGAGTGATCAAAGACTTAAATACTTAAAGACTACAGAAATACAAGTAAGAGGAGGAGGAGGAGGACCAGAAGGAGGAGGCAGAGGAGGGGTTGAGGAAGAAGAAGAAGAAGAAGAAGAAGAAGAAGAAGAAGAAGAAGAAGAAGAAGAAGAAGAAGAAGAAGAAGAAGAAGAAATCATCTCACCTTTACATCTACTTTTGCACACAATGAAATGGTTGTTATCTTCTACACATATGACAGAAAACAGTGTCACACACTGAGACATTTCAAAAGATCTTTGAGAAATGGGGAAAAGGTTACTGTGCAATAATAGCATCATTGGAATGCAACCTATGAGAATGCAATTTAAAAGAGATCTGAAACAGGAGTTAAGAGAGATTAAACAATTTTGAAGAATTAACAGAAAAACTGAGTGGAGAGGTAATTCAAAGTGGAAATGTTAAGGTGGAAATTTTGGAAAACAAAGCACAGGTAATAAATGGAGGAAAATATAAACATTAAGTCAAGAAATGAAAGATGATGTGGATTAATAGACTACTACTGGGTTTATAAAGAAAAGATTTATAGAACAATGGTGAAAATAGTAGGAAAGGGCTGTTAGAGCCTTATTTTTTCTATTTTTAGGATGAACAAAAGAAGATATGGATGAAGATTAATTCTACTCTAAGCCTACAACTACATTTCAATGTCAGGTTAAGAATTAACAATAGCAGCATATTATCCTGGTGCCTTAACCACTAGATCAGCTGGCTTTTTCCTTTTTGTATCTTTAACTGATGATAATGGATGAGGTCCATAACATAGTCTTCCTAACAGTACCAATTGAGACCAGCCTTGGAGGAAAGAGGTGACCAGCACAAAACTCCCCCAGGAGACCCAAAAGTACAACATAGTTGATGGTATTGAAAGCCACCAAGAAGTGAAGAAGGGCAAGGATAAATGCACTAATGCAGAAGAGTGATTCAATGGTGTGTCTGTCCCATATCTGAGTCTAAAACCAGACTGAAATGGGTAGAGATAATCCATTTCATTCAGGATCCTCGGGAGTTGTAGTGCTATTACCTTCCCCACCACTTTCCCTAAAAAAGGAAGGTGAAAAATTGGATGAAAAGTATCCAGAATAATAGGGTCCAGAAATGGCTTCTTGAGAAAAAGGGCACACCAGCAGCTCTTTAAAAGGAGTCACAAACACCACTACCCCACAATAAAGAAGGAATTTACCATTGCTTGGACTGTGTCTCTTAGCTCTAGAGTTGCTGATCCTAATTGTGGTCACTAAGTAAGTAAGGACTACTTGTATGACAATGAAATCATTGATTTGCAACAGCTTTTTTATGCAGTTTTATTTTATGAAGTTAAGGGAAGGATAAATTAAGCAGAATCATATCATTGGTTCAGTTTTAAAACTACGACTGCTGAAAAATATTTGTTCTCATACTTAATACACTCTATTTAAACAGTGGAATTAAAATAACATAAAACAAATAGTATATAACTCAAGCAAAAGGAATTTATTGAACAAAGAGTAAACAGTAATTTAGATACAGTTAACCTTTTTCATGTGAAATGAAATGAAGTATAATTAGCAATGGTAATTTAGTTTGGATTTGGTTTGGATTTGAAACTAATCAAAGATACTTTGCAGTAATTATGACACTGAATGAATGCTTTGGAAAACATGGTTGTGTTGCTGACTGATATGTTTTGTGTTTTAGAAGCTGTTGCCTTATTTAACTTTCCTATACCTAATACTGGTATTCTTTAAATAATTATGGGGCTTTTGTTCATGAAAAACCACATTCGAGGAACTCATAGGAGAGAACAACAATTAGGAGCAAAGAAGTACACTGATTTTACATAGCCTATGTTTTCACAAAGCATTTAATAGTAAATGCCAACACATACACATGAACTTTTTGCCAATATTGACATCACCTATTTCTTCATTTGGCCTTTGTAATGAGAACATTCAGCTGGAAAGAATACTATGTCTGCTATATTGTTGAAAAATATCAACAATCCTATAATTATAATTTCTGTCTTCTGGAAGCATAGCTGCTTACTTCACTGAACTTTGAAAACAAATAAGATTTTTCCTATTTGCCTTCTTTTCTTATTTGCCGTCAGAATAGAAATTGTTGAGATGAACTGTAATCATGGAAGTTTAAATGATCATAAATGTAATTAATATGCCATAAGAATGTTTTATTATGACTTCATAATAAAACTGACTGAGGGGTTTTTAAATGGGTTTTAAATTTTTAGGGGTTAGTTTTAAAAACGGGGTTTTAAAGGAATTTTATATTTTTATATTTTTTATGTGAACCGCCCCGAGTCCTCGGAATGGGGCGGTATATAAATTTAAGTATAAATAAATAAATAAAATAAATTTATGTTTGTGACACCTGCACAGTTTCCATGATTAATTTATGAACCCTAATATGTTTGTGGATTTAATGGACCTGATGATGATTGCTCTAGTGATGAGGCTAATCTTTTAGTTGGAAAGAATGTACAGTAAATGTATTTTTGAATGTTACGACAAAATCTTAGTGAGGCACGTTCACTAATCCTAAATTTATTAATAGGGTTTGGATAGAGTATTAACCGTATAAACCTAATGGTTGATTGACTGATTATGAACCATCAATTTGGCATCAACCATCAGCAGCTGCATACATACATTTTCTCCCCAAAAACCTATCACCAACCTGATTCTTCAGAATAATGCAGAGTACCACTATAAACACCAGACTAAATCTTTACACAGTATTTCTTAAGCATGATAAAAAAAAGCCTAATCACTTGTATATGTGAGAACATTGATACATTTATTTCCCCAATTCTTTTATATTAGATTTATGGAATATATGGCAGATTATCAATCTATTCAGTTAACAGGTGAAAACATTTGGTCATAAACAAAAATTCAATTTATTGCATACTTCTGGATTTATTATTTTACTAATTTTATAAATTCCTAAATTAAAATCTTTTAAAAGATACTTGGTTCTCATGATCAGACAAAAATATTTTTATAGCTGCTCTATTGTGGTTTAGTGTAACCATGCATTTCCTTAGCTTCCTTTGTGCATTTCCTACAAAGTATATCAGAGATAAACACAGAAAGCTGTTCATGCACCTGAAGTCTATCCATATACCATGCCTCTATCAAGTTTTTTTGACATTCATTTTTCAAAGCACTTAAATTCATGGAGTACATAGAATATACTATAATTACTTTAAAAAAATAAACTGACATTGTTTAATGTGAAATGAAGGTTACATTTAATTATTTAAATTCAGAATTTAAACTGTTGTGATGAAATAAAAACACTATTAGTTCCTAATTTTTAGATCAAAGATCAAGATGCAATGTTAAAGGAAAAATACAATAGAGAACACTATATAAAACAGGTGAAGTATTTATTTATTTATTTATTTATTTAATTAATTAATTAATTAAATTTATATACCGCCCCATTCCGAAGATTATTGTAAGGGGAATTCCTACTTTATTTTAAAATCAGTCTTTGTGGTGATATATTGTTTAACATTATAAATTAACAGAAATGCTCTTGTTTGTAAAAGTAAAAATTCTCAGAAAAAATAGCATGTTTGTTGTTTTCAAAACTGTAATTATGCAAAACCATCACTGATTTTACCATTTAATATGTGACATTTAAACTAATAGTGAATAATTTAGATAATCTGAAAACATTGGCATTACTGTTATAAGTACAGTAATTCAGTAATATTCCATTGAAATTAAAAAGAAATAGGACAAACCACTTAATAATTAATGCATTACAAAATATAAAGTGAATACTATCAGTAAATATACCATGAGAATACAAATGACTTTACCATCCTTTATATTTTATTAAATACAAAGTTGTATGCATTAAAGTACAGTACAAGAATAAACAAGTCACAAGGAAGCCATGACTTCATAATTAATAAATTATAAAAAGTCACCAAGAGTTTAAACAGTGTAATTGTTTTTCAATGGAGTGCGGATCATATTTATGGACAGTAAATATTATAAGATTAAAGTGTATTTTGTGTTTTCATCAAAAAGAATAAGTTAAGACACTGAATCACTTAAAATTCTCAGGCATCATAATAGCAAACCAACCATAAAATAATGATATTTAAGAGCTTAATACCCTTCCTCTTCAGAAAAGGAACTCGCATATTTAAAAATATTCTGCCCCATGTATGTCACTTAGAGTATGTAGTGTTAAACTTCCTCCTCCTTTTCCTCCTCCTCCTCCTCCTCCTCCTCCTCCTCCTCCTGAATAAACATCATCCTAAATATTTTCTGACTACTTAACTTGAATTCCTAGCTAACTGTAGAATATCAATTCTTTTATAAAAAGGAGATCAAAGACAGATTGAACACATTGCCCTTAAACTGATCCATTTATTTTGATTGGGCATTTGTAATGAAGAATCATCATTTTAACATGAATAGTGGAGGAAATCTCAGAACCAGATTTGAAGAATTATGACCTGTGTCCTTGATTTATGAATGGAATTTTCCTTGCATTACAGAAGAAGCAATCATTCAATTTCCCCAAGTCTATCCTTCAGTTGAAATTTACCACACAATGATTATACTGTACTTCTGTTGCTGAACATACCCTTGCCAATTGCGCAATACTTATTCTTATGAGAGGACCTTGGTGCTCTCTGAGCTTTGTTATTTTGTTGCAGACATTTCATTACCCAACCTAGGTAACATCATCAATGCTAATGATGATTATGCTACTTAGTTTGAGTAATGAAACATCTGCAAGAATACAACCAAGCTCAGACAGCACCAAGGACCCCTCATTTCAACCATAAGCTTTATTGACTTATTCTTATGTTTTATTTTATCTTAAACAATGTATGAAGTTTTCTAGCCAGCATCTAGTCATTAAGCTGCCTCAATAGGGGTTTCCTATAGCTGCTATCTAGGAGAATCCATTATATTTTGTACAGAGTTAGACATTAGATGTCAATAAAAAGGACACTTTTTTGCACAGGAGTAGTCTGGACATTTTTGCTAATAGTCTTTCTAGCAAAGACAAACATACCTCACCTTTGCTTTTAGGCACTATTAATATTTCTACCTGTTCTTTAAGGCAAGACATTTATAACCTGAGAAAAGTGTGTAGAGCTGTGTAGAAGCAACAAACTTACACTTGATATAAGTGAAAAGTCCTGGTGCATTACTTCAGTCTGAACTCTTCCAGTGTTCTGATAAAGGGGAGACTAGAATTTAGTGATACTATTGGGGTTTCTGAGTTTACTACATGGCATTCTCAATTAAAAGATCAACTAGCAATTGACAAGATCAGCTTTTGCCAAAGACTCCAGAGAGGTCCTATCTGTCTAAATACATTATTCAGGACAAACTGAACTAATATAAAGCAACTTCCAAGGTGAAACTGAAAAACAGCCTTTAAGGTTAAAGTTGGAGATGGTATTCTAGCTTTTGCTGGAAGCATGAAAATGTTGCATTTTGTTTGTTGCAGGCAAAAAATCTGGATTAGCAACTTTAGTCAGTTGTAATCTATCTTCAGATTAGTTCTTGCTATATTTCAAACGTTAATTATTCATGGTTAGAAGAACAGCAGATAAATCTGTTAATTTAGCCACCAGTGGTAAAGTTCTGATATGTGCAAATTATCAATATGCTCTTTCATGATGATTGTTTATTTCTGTATTATAAACCAACGGTCAGAAGCTGCTGCATGCTTGTAAATACAATCAGCACTGCCTGATTCTGTTGAATTGTTTAAGTCTCTTTAATAAAGCCGAAATTTCAAGAATCAGACTGCAATATAGATAAGAAAGGTATGACATACTCCCAATATTCTTTTTCTGTTTATTTTTTTACTTCTTCTGTTTATATTTTTAGTCCAAATTGCAGATTATTGATATTGATATTAAGACTGATGCTGAAAGGTTAGTTGAAAACAGCTAATTTATATTACATTCTACTCTAAAGTTTCCTTCATATTTATTTGAATATAATATATTTACATATAAATATTTGGAAAGATTTACATATATTGTGGAAAGCTTTAGAAGGAGGTGCTTTCCAAAAGGTGAACACAGTACCATAGGATTTGCATTCTTTACCAGAGGTGCATGGCTGCTTCAAAAGTTGTTCAATTATTTATGTGTATACAGTAAGAGCATGTACAGCTGCTTCACTTTTGGTGGCAACATATATATAAAAGCCTATAGGGAAAGCCTTCAAATCAGTTGTAACACTTTTATAAAAGGCATACAGGTAGTCTTCATCTTTGTAGGATGAAAGCTTCAATTGCTAAGTGATGCTGTCATTAAGTGAATCCAGCTTCCCCCATTAACTTTGCTTGCCAGAAGCCCCCAGGCAAAATTGCAAATGGTGTCCACATAATCCTCGGATTCTGCAACCATCATAAATACATGTAAGTTGCCAAGCACCAACATTTTGATTATGTAATCTCAGGGATGTTGCAATGGACATAATGTGAAGACCAGTTGTAAATCACTTTTATTCAGTGATGTTGTTGCTTTAAATGTCCATTAAACAAATGCCCATTAAACAAATGTCCATAAGTTGAGCATCTGCAGTTGCTTTAACATTTGAAGAGAGATGCTTAGTTTCCATTTATGTTTTGCAAAGCTCCTTTTCTAATGCTTTACAGAGTTTTAATCCATACTGCTGCCAATTTAGCCTTAAGCTGACACTATTGTACATGAAATCTTTTTTATTTTCCAGTTGACTTTCATAAGGATTGTTTTATTCAGTATATTGGATTACTTCATTTATACTTTTACTTATATCCTTTTAAATGTGAAATAGATTCTATTTTGTCTTTTAAAAAAATAGCTTTTATGGGACTTAAAATAGATTTTCCATCCAGCTGACAAAATTGCTAGCATATCTTAGTTTTGACAGTGATAAAGCTTTCATATCCTCAAATTAATTTGTAGATTCAAAGATTTATTACAGCTTGTTATGGTTAGGAACAGAGAGTTCATTCTATTCCTAATCAATTACATTTCTGCATTTCTTTTCAAATGTATAGCCGTTTTATTCTGTTTCCACATGGCTAAATGAAAAGCCAGTCATTGACGGGTGGGGAATACAAATGCAACTATTTCCAATTGTCTTTATCCAATTTTAACCATCTTACCCTACAGAATCTTAACTAAGACCATCACATCTTATACTTTATATACAGTTGTTTCTGGAAGGTTTTTTAAAGTTATTTTATAATAGTAGATATTATTGCAGAATATATTACAAAATATAGAGATATAGTTTAATTACAGGATTGCCAAATTCAATAGCTAAACGTCTAAAAAGTTTGCGCTCTGAGCTATTTTTGCAGTAATAAATAAGAAATGAAGACAATCGGGAGGAGAAAAAGCTTTGCCATGACAATTGATGCTGTAGAGCATTTCTCAAGGACATAAGAAAAATAGTTGAATCTAAGAGATTCCATGAAAAATTATGTTATAATATTCAATTGGGTTATCAATATTTTATGCGTAGATGTAATAGATAGTTATCCAAATGCTGCTTGGCCTTCAAAAGCACTCTAAGCTATCTTACAACATGGAATATACCCAACCATAATGCAGAAGCATGACCAGCATGAAATACTAATTCTATTTTGTAAAGTAAAATCTTTCTACATTATGAGAAATAACTTTAAATGGTTTGTGTACATGCTTTCTTTCAAAGGTCAACCTATTATGTTTTAATACTAAGCCAAAAACAGGACCATACTTGAAAAAAACACAGACAATTATATCAATAGATATTCAAGACTTCTAAATAATGAATTATAATTGCTGAATAAGTTAAATAAGCAAAGGTGGATATTATCTAGTTAGCACCTATTTCATTTGTTCTCTTATTTACATGATTATGATACATGATTAATTAGGGGGAACATCCTTCTATAGTCTTGCCTTCTCTTTCAAATCTATCACTCTGACATCATACCTATAACATCTTTCCCAGTCTGGTGGTCCTCAGATGTGTCTAAGCATAATTCCCAGAATTCAGAGACAAACTGGAGCATGTCCAAAAGAACACAAAGAAATAGTAAAGATCTTGGATAGTAGGCATTATAAGAAGTGGTTTAAAATGTATGAAGAGAAAGTTGAAATGAAACAATCATTGCAAATATCTGAAAGACTGAGCCAATATCAGTATAATTAACCTGCCAATGTTCAAAAGAAGATCCTGTCAGCTTCCTAAGTAGATCACATAGGGAACAGGACAAGAATAATTCAACTTTATTCTAAGGCTACTTTAACTAAATCTTGTAAGTCTGAAGATTCTCCCATTGTCTGTTTACTGTCTGATAAGTTAGGGCGGATCCTTTCTTTCTCTACCCATTACATAGTTGCTGGTATCTTCCCCTTTTACCTGATTATTCCCAAGGCAACATCTTCCAAGATCATTCACTCTTTCCATTACAGAACCAAATATTTTTTTTCTTTTAAAAGAAGAATTCTGAATTTACATTAAGATAAACCTCACTGTGGTACAAGAACAGATTATTTTAGAAGAAACTATTGTCTCCTTAATTACTTAAGGAAAAACAGAATGGCCACTGACAAGCTTTCTAAAAGCAAATATTTTACATTGCCAAGTTTTTGAACTTCAATGTTTCCTCCAATGAAGCATATCAAAATATATAGGTAGAATTATTCAACTGCTGTACTGTACTACACTTTGTCACATATAAAGTGGATAGAAAAAAGAAGGAGTAATATGTAGGATCCTTCCTCACAAATTTCTAAGATGCATTTTTCTGTCATGTTTCAAGAAAAAAGAATGATAACATAAATTGTGTTTCTCACAGCTTTCAGGGATACTGTGCCAGACATAGCCAGATGTAAGACCCTGTTTGTGAAACTGGATCAGAAGTTTGGTGTAACAAGCTCCCTGCCTAAGCCTGTTCATTCTTTGGATGAATTGATAATGTTTTGAAGAACTATAGTTCTTGAGAAATTCAACCTGGCTCTTCTATGCCTAGAATCAGAGATGCATCTGGAATTGATGGTAATCATCAACATAAAGAACCTGATCCAGATTATTGAGAGTCCTACGCTTAATGAATGTTCTCACAAGAACCCATCATTAGATCTGGACATGTTTTTGTGTAGTCTCCAAAATTTCCCTTTTAGAGAAGGAAAATTCCTTCTTTTCCTTGTTGATAGGGTGGTTTGTCCCAGCTTCAAATTCTCGTTGGTTTTTTTTTTTCTATTTAAAATAGCAAAATGACATTTTTGTATACATGGTAGAGGTAAATGTGACCAGCTGGCAATTTGTATAGTATATAGGATAAGCAATTTTCCTCCGCAATGACCTAAAGTCTATCAGAATAGATTTTCCTTCCTTAGGGGCAACCTCATAGCAAAAGACAGATCAAGATTATAGGACTGTCACTCTGTATGAGCAAAATCTAGCATCTTATAATATTCCTGGACAAAGCTGTACTTAGATCAGTGGACTGTAAAATCTCTATTTTTTTTTCTAAAACCAGACATTCAAAGCATGTGATATATATTTATGTATTCATTTATGACAATTTGGAAAAAAAAATCAAATGTGAAATTGAAGCCAGTGAGGAAAAAATGTGTTAAGAAAGTTTTTGATTTCCAAAGAAGATAACTGAAATATTGTTTTAGAACTTAATACTTGGAGTTTAGAGGATTGTTCATAGTGAACTACACTGCATTATTTGTATTATTTATTATCTGAAAAACACAATAGATATAAACAAAAGATGATCAAGAGGAAGTCGCCATAGAAATAATTTATGAAGAAAACTTATACATTGCAAGTAAAAAAGCTATTTTGAACTACTGTAAGGAAACCAAAGTAAAGACAGATGAAATAATAAGAATGAAAATAAAATGAGTATTTTTATTCACTCCTTGAGAGACATGGGTGGTCTAGAAACACAAAGTATTTAGTGATTTAATTTTTTTTCCTGTGATATCTTATGCCTGGAAAATGTATATAGAAACCATCCTTACAAAAATATAAAGTTAAAGCTTCATTTTTTCTCCCAGATATAAATTCTGCTCCATGTATGCCCAGTGAGAATTATTATTACTTGTATGCAGGTTGCATTTTTGTAGAGCATAAAAATGGTCAGTTCTATCAATTTCAACTTTTTATTAATTTTTAAAATACACTTAATAGATTCCCTTTGTACAGATTTTCTATCCATCAGCCATTTGTATTGCCTGTGACATTACTCCTTCATATTTTCCTGCCAGGCATTCTCAGGACCAGCGGGAATTACAATTCTCAGAAATCCCAACCAGCCTAATAAAGCTGCTTTAAAATTAAATATACCAATATTGTCTTTACTGTATATTGCTTTGGTATTCTGGTGATTACTGCCTGCAAGTTCTTTCCTAGCCAAAAGAAAAGTAATTAAACCTGTTTAATCACACATTACATTTCTTTAATTGCTATTGTTAGATTGCAATCCATATTTATAATTGCTGTATCTATAATAACTTTTTAAATGAATTGCTATAAGTCCAATCTGTTTGTTGAAAGTGCAGTACATAAATATTGGGTTTTAACAACTCTCTTGTGTCTATTTGCATATGTTTTTCCAATATGATGTCTGTGGGCAAGACAGAGATAGTTTGAAAGTATTTCAATAAAACCATATTTTCAATTTACTTTTGAAACTGCAATCATTTTCTTTAGAAAGAGTTTTTCTGTTCTTGTCCTCTATCAGTTCTAACATTTACAGTACATGGCTCTTTATACTCTAGTTCTTTGATAAGTCCGCAGAAAATTCAATCACCAATTACTTATACAGATTTGGACAAGTTTACTTGTTCATGAAAACAATTCATCCCTCTCAGCAATGCCTCAGCCTTAATTTAAAAAAAAAAAATCCTGAAGAATACACAAGAAATATTTATTGCTAAGTTGTAACTTTCCACATTTCCCACAGAACTTCAAAAATGAGTTTAAAGGAAGACAGAAGGACTGTGTTATGTACCTATGAAAACAATGAGTTTCATTTTAAATAATATATATTCTGCCTGATACATACTCAGCCTTCTAAACATATGCTGAATAATACAGCAACAGAGCAGATTTATTACTTCCTTTTAAGTAGCAATAAGCAATATTTTAGAGCAAGAATATGCAAATAGTATGATATTCCTAAGCAAAATAGATGCAAAATATCTTCAGACCTTGATACTCTGGCTAACCCTTTGATACTGTCAGTAGAATGGATTTGATTTACATTTTTGCTAGGAAAAAAAGAAAAGAAAGAAAAAAGAGGAAGTGTTAAATCTATTGTTTTAACCATTCAGTTGTGTCTGACTCTTGGTGATTTTATAGGCAAGTGCTCTCCAGAAAAGACAACTGGACTTTCTGTGGAGTTTTTTTTTCCAGTTTTTCCAGTTCTGAGCATTCAGTCAGAACTAAAGATGCTTCTTGGATGAGAAGCAAAATGTCTTCAACAGGAAAAAACACAGAAAGTCCAGTTGCTTTTTGAAAAAGTACCTTTGGAAGCACCACTCAAGAAAAATTAGTCTGTATATTGGCTGAACTAGAAACAATATTTCCACTTCACACATATTCTGATGATTGTAGGACCAAACATGCCCATCTATGAGGCAATGAAAGGAAGGGGTGAGGAGCAGTATAGTCATTTGAGCACCTTCCCATTCTTTTTTCTTTATATATTGATGCATTTTTCCTTCATAGGATTTTATTTGTTGAAGTCAATAGACATAATTTCAAGGATGTAGAGAAATCAAATGTCTGTTAAATTATTAATATTCCAGCTAAGAAGGCAAATAAATAAATAGATAAAAATAAAGTGATGCATCGTTTTATTCCAAAAACTGAATGATATTCTGGAAGTGCAGGATAATTGTATCACTGCCCTTTCTAAAAAAACTGAAGGTCAGTCTAGAGCAGATCTGTTGATGCTATATCAACTGTATTAGAATTCCTAGGGAACCAGCCAAGATTTTCTTGCTGTGAAGTATTGAACTTCCTACCCTTTGCAATTAGCTGATGTTTGGTAGCAAACCTCAGGGCTCTTCTTCAGAGCTGCATTAATATACTCTCACTCAAGAATTATGCTGGTATAATGCACACCAAATGTTATGCTGTCCTCACAGATTTTAATGTAGTACAACGTAAGGAAAGTGACAGGTGAATTCCCATGGGACTACCTACTAATGGGGAAAACAGTCACCAATCACTTTTTGTGAGGAAGAAGGTGAAATCAGACAGATGAAAAGTTTTATCCCTGTGGGCTCCGAGGGTTTGCACATAGCAAATGATCCTGCATTGCTATTTGCTTCCTACCTATCATATGTTATACACTTTGGCAGAGAAATAGGTAGAATTACTTTTAAATACACACCTTTCTCAGTTCTTGTGTTCTTCATATGGATCAACAGGATGAACTTGGGCTTCTCAGTAAAGCAAAAAAGAACAGCTTCAAATGCTTAAGTAAAGAACTTAGTAAAACATTAAATTTAAATATATTTAAATTGTAAATTTAATATTTTAAATTGTATCCCCATACAGAATGTAATTATATTTAATATAATTTAAAAATGAATCCAATTTTGTAGAATGCAAAGTTTCTGTTTTGGACTTCATTAATCATATGCAAATGATCACCAATCATGATTTGAAAATCTCCAGGATTAAAAATGAAGAATATTTAAATGCATTTTATTTAAGTATTTAAATGAACATGATCAATCATTAAAATATGAAAATAGATAATGCCTATGCTTAATTTACTGAAGAAACACATTTTAGCAGGGAAGAATTTCATCAGAAGGAAGCCACAAGGATTTATAAGGCTAGCTTAGATTTGTCAATTTCAATTGTCAAGTGGTTTTAAAGTGGCAGTTCTTCATCTTTCTTCTTAAAGACTAATTGATAGAATCATAGCTGTTCTGAGTGATATTATTTCTTACCACTTGGATAAGCAGGAAGGGATACCAGTTTTTGGGAACCCTTAATCAATCTCTAATGTGTGCTCCAGATAAATGGTTCATTAAAATGAACAGTATTACAGTTCATCATAGTTTCTTCTTATTATAATATGAAGAGACCAGTTATAGTAACTCTCCTCTGTCCAGTTGCAAGTCACATCTTCTTTTCAGGCTTCAAATATTTATCTCCTGTTCTCCTGAATCTGCCTTATCTTTCCAAGTGACTCAAAGTTTGCTGTTCTGTAAAGAACTGAAAGGTATTTCTGAGTCCCAAAGCACAGAATGTCTTCTGGATGCCATTCTCTTTTTCTTTCAAGTAGGAACATAAAAATGTCAGAAACATTGCAGGAAATGATCTCTAAATTATCATACAAATATGTTTATTTCTTATGGTTCTTCCTTTGAAACTCCTCTGACAATTCAGAAGGAAAATTCATTATAGATCTCCCAAAAGCTTGTTAAGAAAATCTGTGTGCTTAGTGGGCTTTGGGAATGGCAGCATTATATATGTCCTATACAACTGTTGCATCAGTCTCTACTTACAATGTACTATATGATAATTCAATCAACCAATAAATCATCAACTCTTGAAAATAAGCTTATTTGTATACATAGAGTAGATTTTCAAATAACAGCTTTATATAGCACCTAATATGGAAATTGGAGTAGTAAAAGACTTAGAAGACATTTTAAAGCCTTTCAGCATCCATTTACCTACTCAGTGATGGGTTGTGTTAATCTCAGAGATGTCACTTTGTGATTGAGATGTCATACAAGTTGACAAATAAAAAAAATATTATTCCCACCTCAGACAGAATCTACAAATAGAATTTCCCCAAATTCTTTGGATATATAAATTAAATTCAGTAGCTTCATTGTTCCAAGGCACATCATAAATTATAATAAATGTTACATACCTATACAAGATAAATCCTTCTTCAGGTTTCCTCATGATTTCATGGAGGCATAAATTTTGGTTAATGGTTAATAAAAATGGAAATGTTTTCCTTTTTTTCAGGGACCTGTTCTCAACTTCCTGGTTTGGCCTGTGTGTGTGTGTGTGTATGCATGTATTTTAGTTCAGCCAAGTGTTGACATCTAGCTGGGTTATATAGCTATACACATTAATAAGTATACTCAAATCCATATCTTTGCAAATATAACCCTAAATTCTTAATATTTAGCAGAAATATAACTTACACAATACTTTTCCACATTACATTTTAATATTTTCATGTTCAGAAAGATATATTTTCCCTCTTTTTATTTTGCTTCAGCCACCATGGCAGAGGATGTCTAAAGAAAGAAAACAAGAACCCAAAATAGATCATGTTTTTCTTGAAATAAGGACTGGTTATAAAATATATATAGAACCCAGGAGCACAGCAACTCAGCATGGCAAGAGCTAATTTAGCTGATGGCTACAACTGAGTTTCTGACATGCTGGTTGGTAGTATATTTGAGACAGAGGTAGTTGGAATCTCATGACTATTAAGTAGAAGGGCTAAGCCATAAAACTTTCTCCCATCATTTAATGGTTTTTTTTGGCTAATATCTATCTAAATTTAAACATCTAAATCTGGGGCAGGGAGTGGAGTAGAGTGGAATGGAGTGGAGTGGACTGGAGTGGAGAGGGAAGGAAGGAAGGAAGGAAGGAAGG
>JANHFL010005651.1:67977-79961 GCA_032468155.1 Oxyrhabdium leporinum | reverse complement strand
TTATGTTTTATACTTGCTGTGAACCGCCCCGAGTCTGCGGAATAGGGGCGGTATACAAATCGAAAAATAAATAAAAAATAAAATAATGCACAGGTTTCTCCTTTAACATCCTGCTCCCAGCATTTGCTGAATAAAACAGCTTCTTTGTTTTGCTTAATGACAAGGGTGACCCTGCAAACTTCTATCAGAGTCTTGACACAGTTGGATATGGTAACTCACAATTTACTTTGTTTTCCAAAAACTCTCTTGACCACTCCTAAACCTTCTAAACTGAATGTGGCTGATTACATGAACTTAACCCTTTTTCTTCTAGCAATGCATTAACTGTTGTGACATAACTTTTCTGTGATTGGCTTTTTGATATCTGTTCTGAAATATGTGCTCTTGGGTTTTATAAACAGCTTTATCTAATATATGCTTAAAATGCAGGGCAAAATTATTTCTAAGGATTTCCAGTTCATGACATTTCTTATTGGGAGATGAATTCACCCCAGAAAAATAGTTCTGAGCATCCATTTTAGAAAACAAATGGCTCTGCTTAGTATGTGGATGGGAAGTTAACCAGCTGCAGGATGTCTACATACATTGGTGGATTATGTTTATATCAAAGTGACAGTTTATCTCAGAGAAAGGGCAAGAAACCCTGCAGAACTCATAGTTAAACAAAGGGGGGGGGGGCAATTGGACAGTAATTATCTGGTTGTGAACAAATCCCTGACCAACATCATATCTAAACAAAACATACCTTGAAGTTATGTAAATTAAAGAGAATACCAGAGGCTAGCAAAATGTCTCGTGTTGAAAATGAAATAAAAAGGCAGTCTTACTTGTCTTTTGAAGACAGAATTCCATTATTTTACCATGAAAAAATGACATTTATTTGATTTAAAACTCTTGATTTATTTATGCATTTAATCAAATGTCTAGGCTTCCTCAATTACAGTGAAGTGACAAGGTGAAAAAATATTCACCTATTGCTAGTTATGTCACCGCATTCTGGACTAGCTATAAGTTCTGACTGGTCTTCAAGATTAACCACAGGTAGAAAATATTGCAGTATTCCAAATGGGAGATGATTAGGATATAAGTGATTGTGAGAAGCGTGTCCTGATTCAGGAAAAATTATAACTGCTACAAGATATTGATCTGTGCAAGACCTTCTTGCCCATGACTGACAATAGGGTGATCACCTTCACAACTTCCAATGTTTCTTCAAAGAGCCAGGTAAAGGTGAGAGACAGACATCAGGGGCTGCTGGGAGATCTGTGATACATAAACAATTATGTGGAGATTTTCCAGGTCCTACCAATTACTAGAGTTCATTTTGACCAAGTGTTTTTTCTTGCCTTTTTATTATTATAATTACCAATGAGCATGAGAAGGAATGGACAACTTGTTAACTGTGTTGATACTATGCTAGTGTGTTAGAAACTTTGCAATCACATGCATTTGCAATATCTTTTGGCATGATTGTATTAGAAGAAAAATTCTGGTCTGGTTGAGAACTAGGTCATGAAAGAAATACACGGGCAAGCTGCTTAAAGCGGAAGTAGTTTATCCAATAGATGAAGTTCATCAATCAAGATAGCTACAAGATCAGGGTGTTGAGACTGGTAATATCTGTAAGAAAAATGGCCCTTTGTGAACTCTGTGGGCAAGTCATTTGAAATTCTGGTGGACGTGCAACTCCAGTGGGGGAAAGATGTCGTTTTCTCGCCTTGCTGGGAGTGTGGATTCTTGCCCCATTGTGCGTGTCTATGTGCAGAATTTGTAGAGCCATACGTGTGTTCAGGAGGTGACAGGAAGGGATTTCATTATAATTTTAATTTGCTGCTAACTGCTATTTCTGAGGCAAGCTGCATTTTTAACAGTCTCAGCCTAAGCAGCTGAAACAAGCTCAAGGGATCTTTTGCAGCACTGTTTCTTCTGACTCACAACCTTGTATATTCTGGCTTATGTTAGGTAAGGCTCAGTTTTATGAATAGGCAAGAGGGTGGCAAGAAAGGCATATGAATATGATTTTTTTCATCTTACAATTCCATACTGTTAGAGCAGTTGAGTTGGAGAATGTGAAGCATATGTTTCGAATAATGCAGAGTGTACTAAAAAATCGAAAACTCCAGGAACATGTCTGCAACTTCTGGGGCCGATGGGGGAAAGTAGAGTTGCCTTCATCTC
The DNA here is from genome assembly GCA_032468155.1 of Oxyrhabdium leporinum. NCBI lineage: Eukaryota > Metazoa > Chordata > Lepidosauria > Squamata > Cyclocoridae > Oxyrhabdium > Oxyrhabdium leporinum. The sequence continues at coordinate 77,783 of JANHFL010005651.1, read as the reverse complement.
AGCAGAGAACTGCTGGGAACATACCCCACCCCCAGCAACTGGATTTATTTTGTCAGCGTAAAATATGGTAAAGGGGAAAATTCAATGCTAAACTAATACAGGTAGTCCTCAACTTATAACTACAATTGAGCCCAACATTTCTATTGTTAAGTGAGACATTTGTTAAGCGAGTTTTGCTCCATTTTACAACCTTTCTTCCCACAGTTGTTAAGTGAATCACTGCAGTTGATAAGTTAGTAACAGTTGTTAAGTGAATCGGGCTTCCGCATTGACTTTGTTTGTCACAAGGTTGCAAAAAGCGATCCCATAATCTTAGGACACAGCCAGGGTCATAAATGTGAACCAGATACCAAGCATCTGAATTTTGATCATATGACCATGGGGATGCTACAAAGTTGTAACTCTGAAAAATGGTCATAAGTCACTTTTTTCAGGGCCGCTGTAACTTTGAATAGTCACTAAATGAACTGTTGTTAAGGGAAGGACTATTTGTAGTTTTCTTTTCCCCCTACTCTGTTTCCTTAGCATTCAAAATATGCTTAAAAGCTGCTGTAGAAGGTTAGGGATAAAAGTGGAAATATCTTCTTTGATTTCAGTATTACTATTTAGTTCACTGTATAATTTTACAATTACTGGAAGCCTTGCAGAGTTTTGGATTTTAATTCCCACAATCCCTTGCTAAAGGTCATGTGACTAGCACTGATGGAAACTGAAGTCAAAAATGGTCTGGAAGGCAGCAGATTCAGACATAACTGAATTAAGACTGAAATAATACTTGCAACTTGAAGTAGGTCTTCCAAAACTTTAACACATGCAGAGCAAAATAAAATGTCTGGTTTGTGTCCTGAAAGTAGTTCTGCTCTCTAGCATAATTTCAAAATGAAGTTTCCTGAATTTCAAAGGGGAACTATAGTTTCTACTAATGAATGCCAAATTCTTTATGCTTCAGTTCAAGCATATTTATTCAATTAGTGCTACAGCAGCCTCTTTATAGAGGAAAACACTCCTGGCAAAATGCCGAATTAACCTCATTTTACATTTTGTGCTATTTAAAGTAGAGCCCACCAAAGCCACTCTCAGATGAGCAGCTCCAAACCCAAATGAAATAAATAAAACTGAAGAAAAAGTTCATACTCCCGCATTTTTTCCTTTTCAAATTATATTGTTATGGATCTTGATACATTATACATTATATTGTTTCAAAACTTACCTTGTAATAAGTGTTTACAAAGAAAAATAAAAGCTGAACATTCTTTCAGACCAAGAATCAAACAATCTGTAATTTTTTTCCAGACACTTTGAAAATGCAATATTAGATGAATTGTTGTACATTGCGAATATTTTTTTTTCAGGAGAGATCTATTTTTTATTATGATCATTGTCCATAATAATAAAAAAAGAAATATTGCTGGAACTGGCTATTCAGGTAGTCCTCAAGTTACAAATGGAATGCACCCTGCCCATTCCATTTGTAACCTGAAGATTTGTGGGAATGAATCTCGTACCTTGAACAAGATCATTCCCTGCTTTTGCCCACGCATTCGATAATCGAATGCACAGCTCGTTAAGTGCACATGAGGTATCTTGGGGTGGGGATGGCCCGGGGGGAGGGGTGGTTAGTGATGGAATAGGCCACCTACTTCAGACCATCCAAGGCCTTCCCAGATTCACAGATACCTCATTCTCCCTCCCCTGGGGTCCCCACAATTGCTCTCCCCCCCATCCTGCCTTACTGCGTGACTTACCTTATGAAGATCTGTCTCCTCTCGTGCCTGTTTCTTTGCCTGCTCCCTCCTTTCTCATCAGCAAAGGGCTTGACCTGGAGAGTGGCCTGGAGAGCCATGCGCAACCTTCCGGGTTGCCAGAGGCGAGAAAGGAAGCCAGGAAGGCCGCACGTGGCCCTCTGGGCCTCCTTTCTCTTCAGCAAAGTGCTTGAGGATTGCGTCTCTTTAGGCTTCGGCAGCCCTTTTCAAAAAGCCTTTCTCAATTTTGGCAATCTCACACATCTTAAGTTGTCAAGGTTGAGAAATGCTGCTCTATTTGGTGCCTGGATGCTATTTTTAACATCTCAACCCCTTCAGTCAGTTAAAATGAATGTATTTGTTGTTACAAAAAAAGAGCAATGTACGTGACAAAGACTGATTTAATTTGTAACTTTTGATGTTTCATAGTACAAGGCATTGTTTTGCTTAACTGAATTAACAAAAGCTAGCATGAATCAAAAGATTTTGTGAGAGGTGTGAAGATAGCTAAACTTTGGCAGGCTTCCAGACTGTAATTGTGGTACACAAGTTTCTAAAATTGTCTCTTGTGCTTCCTTGCTGGCTCTTCTTACCTGGCATTTAGATAGTAAACTCAACAAAACTTTCTTCCACATGTCACATTCCACTGGATCATAGGAGATGACTCATAGGAATATTGCATTTAATAAGGCTTTATATGTGGAAATTAGAGATGCTGTCAAAGCCTGTTCAATATGGCTCAGATTTTGCTTACTCTTAAGGTGAACAAATCTAAAATCAAACATGATTAAATGGTGCCATTTTCTGTCAAATGCATATTTATTCAGCAACTGTTTGATATTGTTGTAACAATGGTTGTTCTGAATTCCCATATTATTTCAATTTTTTCATGACAAAACTGATTCCTCATATAGCTTTTCTACCATAATTCAATGAAATTGATTTGAAGTACATGTAGTCCTCAAATTACAACCATTCATTTAGCAACTGTTCAAAGTTATGACCCTGAAAAAAGTGACTTTTGACTGGTCTGTGCCCTTACAACTGTCTCAGCATCTTCATGGTCATGTGATCAAAATCGGGTTCTTGGCAATCGGCATGTATTTACAATGGTTGCCATGTCTCAAGGTCAGATAATTGCCATTTATGACATTCCCAGCTGGCTTCCTACAAGCAAAGTTAATGGGAAAAGCTGGATTCTGTTGATGGCCCTGTGTGGTTCACTTAACAACTGCAGTGGTTGGCTTAACAACTGGGACAAAAACATTGTAAAATTGGGTGCGATTCACTTAACAATTATTTTTCTTAGCAATTAGTTCTGATCACAAATCAAGGACTACCTGTTAGAAATAACATCTTAGTACATTTTTATAAATTATCTTCCTTTCTGAGGGGCAAAGTACTGCTGACTAAAAGAGATGTAAGAATAGATAAGAATTATGAAACATCTCAAGTATCAGCTGAGAAATGGTATCACAAGTTTGGCATTTAGGAGGAAATGTAGATTTTAACTCTTTCTTCCTGGTTCATGGTTAAATTCTACAGACACATACATTGCTATATGCTCTACTAGGAAAAGCATATGTGACCACATTCTGATAAAAATGTAGAGCATGTTGGTGTTTTGGCTCCAAAATTTGAAGGCATCTATTTTGGCTTTTAGTTGTAGCATTTTAAGTCGTCCATTCTTATTAAAACAAATATTAGCTTTATTTAGTGTGCATGCTGCAAATATCAAGACACAGTTCAATTGCGCAAAATAAGTTTGTTCAGCTTTGTTTTGAATCTAAGAGGAAGCAAGATTTTCCATAGAAATCCACTCCTTCCAAACTTCTCCTCATTACTCTTCTGCTGAATTTCAAAAGTGAATTTTGTATTCTGGCATTTGCAATCTGGTCAAAGTCAACACACTGCGTTATGCAGGAAGTAATGGAACAGTCACCCAAATAAATATCAATCATCACAGATTTTTCTATTATTGCTATTATACACAGCAATGTGAAATCACAGCTGCAAGTTTCTTAGCTGGTGTTGGCTTTCATTCTCATCAAGTTCTTCCTACGAACTTAGGATGTCATAATATATTGGCAAAGTACATGTGCAGATCCAAGTGTGGCCTTGTTGACCGGTACATTTTTTCAATCCGCAGATGTTTTAAGTTTTATCCAAGGCTTCTCGATGCCAACAGGACCACCACTACCTGTGCTATCATCTTTCAATTTCAATTTTCAGATCTTAATATTTTGTGATCTTCTCCAGTTCTTTATCTTCTATTATACTATCCCTTGATATTGCCACATTGTCATTAATATATGTCTATGGAGATTCTCAGTCATCCAGATCATGATTATCCCAAAGGTGCTTTTTCAAGAGACAACTGGACTTTCTTGTTTTTCTTTGAAGACGTTTTGCTTCTCATCCATTCTTCAGCTCTGACTGGATGGTGGGGAATGGAAGGATTTATATTCCTTGCAGACAGATGGTCATTTACATTCTTTTGGAGAGTTGTTGAGGCCACTTGGAGGGTTACCTGAGTAGTGCAAATGGGTGTGGAGCCATTTTAGAACTGCTGAAAGGACTGTGTTGTAGACTGGACATAGATGATGTTATATCCCTCCCCCTCTGTTGAGAGAGGGCTGTTAAATTTTGACATAGATGACCTCTTTGACCCCTCTTTCAAACCAATGGTGCTCTCTGTCCAAAATGTGGACTTTGCTGTCTTCAAATAAGTGGCCTTTGTGTTTTAAATGCAGATGGACTGCTGAATCTTGTCCTGTTGGGTGTATTCTCCTATGCTGTGCCATGCATTTATGAAGTGGTTGTTCTGTTTCCCCAATGTACAGATCTGCAAATGCCTCACTGCATTGTACTGCATATACCATGTTGCTCAGTTTATGTCTGTTTTTTATTCTTGGAGTAGACAAACTTAGTGTATTCTTGGGTTTGAAGTCTGCATGTATGTTGTGTTGGCTGAAGATCCTCCTGAGCATTTCAGATTTTACTGCCACGTATGGAATGACAACATTGCTTCGTTTAGTGTTCTCTTTATTGTCTTTTATGGAAGAGCTCCTGCTGCATCTTTTTTGTGATTTCATGAAGGCCGACTTGGGATAGCCACACATTCTGAGGGTTTCCTTGATGTGTTTTCGTTCTTTTTCTTTCCTATCTTTGTTGGTTGGCAGGCCTTCCACTCAGTGGTGTAGGATTCAACTCTGCACTACTTAGGTGACCCTGAGGACACGAACTTCCAAGTGGCCTCAAAAACTCTCTAAAGGAGTGTAAATGGCCATCTGCCTGCAAGGAATATAAATCCTTCCACTCGCCACCATGCAGTCAGAGCTGAAGAAGCTTCTTGGATGAGAAGCAAAACTTCTTCAAAGAAAAAACAAAAAGTCCAGTTGCCTCTTGAAAAGCACCTTTGGGACTGTTATTAATATAGTAATATAATTATTACATTCTGCATATATATGTATTTATTAAATATATTTTATTTATTTATATTTATACATTATTAATTAAACACATTTATTAAAACATTTTAAATATTTTTTTCAGAATTTTAGTTCTGATTTTGGCTATCCTATTATTCCTGAGAAAGCTTGTACTCAATATTGAAAAGCCCTAGATTTTAGTAGATCTCAAACTGACAATAGTCACATAGAAAGGGGAAAAGATAAGAAAATAGAAGCAGAACAGGATAAAAAAGATAAAGGTTGTTCCAGAAGAAGGGGCATTTTCAGGATAAAGAACATTTCATTCCTCACTATTAGACAAATAGGTTATAAATATGGCAAGGACAGAGAGCGGATATGTTTACAAGACTGTAATTTTATTCCCGTGCACTTCCTTTGCGCTTGTATTACTTTTGCTTATAAACACAATGCATTTGATGGGAATATTTTAACAGTCCTGAGTTTTAACATATAGAAATAGTGAACTAATAATTTAACAAATGATAATTGTATCAATTTTAATTGGAAAATATGTGTGTTCTATAATAAACTAGACAAGTATTAGTCATCCATCAAAGGTTATACAAGTTATGTGTCTCCTTCCTGAACATAATTTAACACTTGAGCCAAGTGTAACATAAAGCAACTTCCTGTAACTGATAAAAAGGCTGTTGTGAATATCACTTTATACCTACCAGGTTACCAGACTAATCAAGAGTTCAAAGCAGTTTGAACTAGATTTATTTACCCTGAAAAAATCTGCCTTTCTTCTGTTGAACAATGCCCATTCTGAAATTTATAGCCACAAGTTTGTATAATTGTTCTTGTAAGCATGCCAGTTATGTAATAATCCCAAAGTTTTGATTATTTAGTTTTTTTAACGTCCAGTTTATCTTTTGTAGAGGATAATAAAATTGTATTCAAATGGTACCTTCAGAAGAAAGATGTACTGCAAAGTTGTAGCAAAAAAATAAATCTACTTTCTAAACTTGCAATTTCATTATCTCCCACCCCAGTTGAAGCAATCTTCCTTTTATTTCCCTTCATTCGGAATTCCATTTAAAATGTATTTAGTTTGATCTTCTATAAGTTTCAGATCATGGGACACTTATGTTGAACAAGCTGTTTGTTACAAATGGAACAGAAAATTTTACATGCTACCATGAAAACCCTCAGTGTTGATTAAGTGGTATGCAGCATTCATGTTCTCACTTATCAACAATGATTATTATTTTACATAAATAATCTGTTTAAGGAACAGATTGCCATGATTAGAAATATGCACCATTCCTTGTTAATTTGGTAAAGTATACTGCACAGAGCAGAAGTGAACAATTTGTAGCTCTCCAAATATTGATGAATAACAGCTCGTAGCACCCTCATAACAGGACAAATTTCAGTGGTATTCAGAGTGTCATACATTGCCTACTCTGGGGGTAGGGCTTTTTTTTCTAATTTAGCACTCTATGGATATAGTGAACCAATTAATTTTGAGAGATGTCCAATTCTCTGCAATTTACCAGGTGCACGAAAGCTATAGCAACAGCATTTAGACTTATATACTGCTTCATAGTGCTTTACAGCCTTCTCTAAGTGGTTTACAGAGTTAGCATATTGCCCCCAACAATCTGGGTCTTATAGTCAGGCTTCTGTGCCAAGTTTTGTCAAAATAAAGTAGACTTGTGGCCAGGGATGGGCTGCTGCATGGTTGCAGAGGTTCGGGCGAACCTCTAGCTCTGATCTCTGGCTGGGCCCGCCCACCCGCTCTTGTGCTAAGCGATCCCTAAATAACTCACCTTTCCCCCGCCCACACTGCCCAGATGTGCTCCACGCCACCCCTGTTGTACTCACTGGAGCTGCTTTAATCATCAGCTGCCTCCCTTTACTTTCTTTTCAGCCCCAAAGCGGCGCGTGTGCGATCAGTGAACCGCTTGCCAACGCTAGAGCAGCCCACCTCTGCTTGTGGCCATTCATTTAACAATGGTTTAAAGTTACAATGGCATTGGAAAGAGTGACTACTGATCTGTTCTTGAAGTTACAACTGTCACATCACCTCCACTGGTCCTGGGATCACAATTTTTAGGACTGACTTGCATTTACAACAGTTGCAGCATCTCGTAATCACGTTATCTCAAACTGCAACTTTTCCAGGCACTTCCGATAAGCATAGTCAATTGGGGCATCTGGATCCACTTAACATCTGTGTGATTCACTTAATGACTGTGATAAAATGGTCATAAAATCAGGTCGGGTCACCTTATGACTCAACGATTACATCGTTTTACAACCAAAATTCTGGTCCAACCTATGGTCATAAGTCAAGGATTACCTGTAGCTTCCTCTCCAGCAATACTACTATTCCTGAGAAAGGGAGTCCAAAAGGACTCAGCAGGACATTAGATAGCCATTGCCCACATCACCTATGATTATTGTGATTGTGTGAATTGATTCTATGAAACAATTGTAAGGAAAAAGAGATCCAGTTTTCTATGTCATTATCTCATGGTCCTCACATTTCATTGCTTATTGTAACGCATGAATTTCTCTTTCTTGTTTCAGATTGAGGATACCAGTTTTAAGTTTTTTAGTAACAAAGCTAAGGAAGCCATACTGCACATCCCTTCTTCTGGCAGTGGAAAAGATCTTCATTTATATCAGCAAATCCTTACACAACACAATTATAGAGTTACAGTCGTTGAAGACAGGAAGCTAAACAGAAATGAACATTTACATCCAGGTGAAAATTATTAATTATTTCCTAACTATAACATGATTTTATTTTTATTTTTAAATTACTGTATATTATGGAACTGGTAATCATTTTATTTAGTTCATCAGTCCTTATTTTGGCCTGCCATAGCACATACTGTTTTACTTACTTTTTAAACTTGATATTACTTATTTCCAAAAAAAACAACAACCAACAACAACCAGAGAAATCAGAAAGCAAACAAAATGAAACAAAAAAGCCGAAGCCAAGTTCCTCAGCAGAATCATTTTAAAAGCATAATAAATCAAGAGTCTTAAGGAAAAGCAGCAGAGAGTTTGTTCTAAATACATCCTTTGACTTCAGTTTAATACTTAAAATCTACTTATATTTAAATGAATTTACATCTGAAATGAAGAGTGGCTTGCTTAGATTCCTCTTGACAGCTGCGTTCAGTATTTGTACCTAACTTATACAGTACATATTAGCAAACCAAGATTTCTTAATATTTCAAAGAATTGGAGCAAGAATTCCACTTTTCTCTATCTGGTTTTAAAGAAATTGCAATTACCATAACAGCTAAAATTGAGAAATTGTCATATCAGATCCTGACTTCTTCTCAAACCTTAGTTTAAACAAGCAATAGTCCCTTGAGGTTTAATGCCATGTATAAATATGACTAAAGTATATTGTAGAAAACCCAAAGTGACTAAGAATGACTGCAGCTGTTGTAACAGAAAACCATGATTTCTCATTATATCCCCATCAAGCCTTTATCTGGTTCTATGTCAGAAGCCTGTAGTTTATTCTTTTCCTTTGTTATGGTTTTAAATCTAAACTCTACTTGACTCAGTACAAAGTTTATGAAGGAGGGGGGGAAACTTGTTGCTTTAAAGAAACACAGTTGGAAAAGTTCCATTCCAGCTGGAAGTTTGGTATTGTGCTCCAGCTGATGTGTTTAATCACAAAGAAATTAGATTCTATTTCTTGCTAAAGGAAACAGAATATAATTTTAAGATTAATTTCATTCTTTTTTCTACAGCAAATATGCCTTAAGACAAAGACTTTTAACATCACATATAGTGCCTTTTCTCGCTAGTAAGGCAGAATGGAAACTTGTCCTCATTTGTGGCAATCAAAAGAGATATTGGTATAATGATAGCATAATTTCTGCGTACTGTACTCCATTTTTCATCTGAGTAGCGTTTTGTAACATGGAAAAAAGCATAAGCATCCTAGAGATGAGATAAAATCAGGGCCATTAGGATGGGCTAAAATTAGGGTTGCAAAGTTGTTCTGGTAATGCGATTAGTAATAATTTGCAATTCACAATGGAATTGTCTTTCTGGAAACACTAAAAATATCTCTAGGATATATTTTATGAGGAAAACACAATCCACTAACAAATTGTATTATATACTATTGTGTATTTACTAACAGTTCCACCCACCTTTCTTATTCCTTTACTTTTAGAAAATTTCATATTGTTTTTGTTTTTGTTATTATTTAAATGTATATGCTGCCCAGAGCCCACAAACTCTGGGCAGATTGCAACTTGTTTAGAACATTAAAAGTAAGGAAACCAACAAGGGTCAAAAAGAAGGGTAAAGGATGACAAAACAAAGGAAAACAACTAAACATGGTCTAAAAAGAGGCTTCAGTCATCTTTGCCAAACACCTGGGCATAGAGTCAAATCTTCAAGGGCTTTCAAGACATCAGCAGGGTTGGGGCCATTAGGATGTAGGACGGGGGAACCTCATTCCAAAGGACAGGCCTGTTACAAAGAAGATGCTCTTATGAGGACCTGATAGATTTTTTATTTTTTATTTTTTTTTATTTTTTTTATTTTTTTTTACATTTATATACCGCCCCATTCCGAAGACTCGGGGCGGTTTACAGCTTAT
>JANHFL010005651.1:56167-67877 GCA_032468155.1 Oxyrhabdium leporinum | reverse complement strand
ATCAAAGTAACATAAACTTCAGGACATTATATACTAATTCATGTTTGGCTTATGATTCAGACTTTGTTTTTCTTTGATGGCATTGTTTAATTAAGGGTCATGCTGGCTGATGCTTATGCTGATGCTCAAGATAAACAAGAAGGATCAGGCTGTCTGCTTTTCAGCTATGGAAGTCCACATTTTATGCGCAGTAGTTATAAATAACAAAAATTATTTACTGATTTTATTCAGTTAAGGTGCTGCCTATTCCAGTGGTGGGATTCAAATCTTTTTATTACTGGTTCTGTGGGCATGGCTTGGTGGACGTGCTTATTGGTCATGTGACTGGGTGGGGATGGCCACCCCGCACCCCATTTTGGATCTAGCAGGCCTCCCTGCAGCCTCCTGGGAGCCAAAACAGGGCACGGGGGGAACTCCAGGAAGGGGCCAGGTGGGGGCGGGACCAGCCAGAATCTTTCCTACTGGTTCGCCTGAACTGGCCCGAACCAGCTGAATCCCACCACTGGCCTATTCCAAACAAATGCTGGGCAGCTCACAATAAAATAAACAATAAAAGCACAATATAGAACAGAACAAGATGGATCTGGTTACTCTCTAAAAAAACCAAACACACCCAACAAGAGGCTTCATCCTAGGCCAGGGAGAACAACCAGGTCTTCAGGGCCTCAGAGTAGGCAAACAGGTAGAAGGTACACAGATTTCAGGACAGATCTCATAGTGTTAGCAGAATGGCTTCCACAGTAATAGCTAAAATATCTTTGTAAGATCAAGCTTTCCATGATCAACAATCAATTTTGCAGTTTTAGCCACCTAGTCAGTCATCTTATAGGGAAATGGGCAGAATAAAAATTTAATAAATAAATAAATAATGCACAGGAGTTATTTATACATATTTTCAGATCAGAAAAAAATAATTTCTTCAGTATTTTTCACTGTTTTAAAAAAATAAATATTAAAATGGTATTTTGACCCAGCAACCACAGGTTTCCCAGTGAAACAAACAGCCAGAGTAATTGGTGACATTGTTGGATAAGAAAACTATTGTAACTAATTGGCTGAGTCAGCCTCTCAATCTAACTTACATCACCAGGTTGATTTTATTTAATTATTTCATTTTGCAATGGAAACTTCCATACCTTTGCTTTAGAGCAGGAGTATCAAACTCACTGTGTCACGTTGCCGTCATGTGACTTTTGCAATATTTTTCCCATTCATGGAGCTGGGGTGGGTGTGGCCTGCACACAACGCATCCGGCCTGCGGGCCACCAGTTTGACACCCCTGCTTTAGAGGATTAGAATCTACTGATACCTCACCCTGCCCATGTGAGCAAAGTTAAACCAAACAGTCTAAAATATCAATTGAATAGCTCTTTAAAAAACATTGTTTGTAAACAGCCCAAGTCACTAAGTGAGATGGGTAGTGTAGAAATTTGACAAATATAAAATAAATAAATACAATGGCATAAAGAAATCCATATAAATAAGATATCAACACATATACCACCACATTATACAATGTATATATTTATTTATTTACTGTATGGCATATCATACATGGACTAGCAATATATATTAATATTTTATGTAGATTAGCAGAACACAATAAAATATAAATGTTAAAAATACATTGGTATGTTCAAATACCAATGTCTAGGACATTTAACCATTGAAGCATTGTTTATATTTTAAAAAAATAGATACTGGATCAGAACATGCCCTCAGCTTACAGCCAGTCACAATGTCATCTACAGTTTGACATGGGACCTCACAGTCACATTTAGGGGAGGATGCTATGCCACATTTATACAGAGTCCCAGCAGACACTATGTGAGGTGCGAATCCTATTCAGGATTGTCCATTACTGACATGATAGTTCAAAGCCTGGTGATAGTTCAAAGTGGTGTTACAGAAATTCCCATTACAGCTCTTACAAGAATGTGCAATAATATTAGAATCCTCCTTAAATTTCCATCTGGCCTACAACTACACATATTTCCTTTGTATATGTGCTGTAGCTCTGTACACTCTTATAGTCTTATATAAACAGTACTATTTAAATAAAGCTCTTAATATGACCTCATTGGGTGAATCTAAATAAATCTAAGAAATGAAATGGAAACACTGATAAAATAGTCCTAAATACTTCTAAAGAACCAGCAAAGTATAACTGTTTAAAATGGGGGGAGTAAGATTGTAAGATAATCTGTTCCTAGCCCATTTCCAATAACTGATTTATTATGTCACTTTCTTTGAAAGATACATTACAACCAAAAGTTTTCTATATCCATTTCTACAATATAAATATTTCACATACATTAGGACTATACGGTATTTTTGATTTAAAGATAAAAAAGCTGGAAAGCAGCCATGTGATCCTTGAAAAAGTTGTAGCTACTTTGAAGAATTGTAAACAAATAACAGAGTAAAGGAGTTGGAAGGTACCTTGGAAATCTTCTAGTCCAACCCCCTATGCCATTTCAGACAAATAGTTGCCCGATCTTTTTTTTTTTTTAATCTCCAGTATTGAAGCACCCACAACTTCTGGAGGCAAGTCGTTCCACTGATTAATTGTTCTAAGTGTCAGGAGATTTCTCCTTATTTCTACATTGGTTCTCTCCTTGATTAGTTTCTATCCTTTTTTTTGCTTCTTTTTCTGCTTTAAGTGCTTTGGAAAATAGGTTGACCACTGCTAATATCTAAGGGGTTGACCCTCTTAAATATTAGCACACTGTTATCATATCACCTCTAGTCCTTCTTTTCATTAAACTAGACATACCCAATTCCAGCAACTGTTCTTCGTATGTTTTAGCCTCCAGTCCCCTAATCATCTTTGTTGCTCTTCTCTGCACTCTTTCTAGACAAGAGTCTCAACATCTTTTTAATATAATGGCAACGAAAATACTTATGCTCCTTCCTGCTTTGAAGTACTTTTCTTTCTTTAACTCCAAGTGTTGCACACCTGTAATATAAATACATGATTTTTATTCACAAGTTAGATCCCAACTTACCTGTGAATGTGCAACACAGTAGCGGGCACTACTTGATGCCCTTAATTCACTCCAAACACACATTGCATATGTACCATCCAGAATACATTAATACAGAATGCAGTAAACTATTTACAAAACTAAAGCTATAAGACCATAGGTTTTCCTGGACTGCTTGCTTGTATTTGATGTCATCTGAATTAGTTATTCCAACTCATTGAAAGGAGAAGCAAAATGAGAGCAATCCAACTCTCTCTAAACTTGAGTCCTTTATAATTCTGGGCCACTTTTGTGTACGAGTATATCCAATTAGATTTGATATTTTGCTTTCAAATATTTTTCTTTTCAGTAGATACATTTATATATTGATCAATTAACAAATATGGAAAAATACTGCAATATGGAAAAGAGGAAATAAGAGGCGCTTTCAGTGGCAGTCATGTATACCAAAGCAATGTTTATTGAATGCAAGCTGTTTGCAAGTTTTTTTTAAATTTAACAATAGAGGGCCCAATATTCTAACAAAGACTAATGAAAGCATTAGGAGCCTAAAGGGAAAATGTTGGCTTAGTCTGTAAACATCTGGTTACCATTTTCATTTATAATTGAAAAGCCACTCCTTTAAGCAACTGAAAGATTTGAACATAAATAAATAGGACAGTGAGTATTTTGTTCTTTTCATAGCCGGGGGTAAAGGGAGTATGAATAGAGAGGTCACAAGAAACTCAGCTCTTATAAATAAGAAAGTCTGAGAAATGTAAAGAAATCTGAACATGTTCCAGGCGTGTAAACAGTCCAACAGAGTGAAGGTTAAATAAACATGGCTAGAGACCATTGTTGCTAATACAAGTCCAAAATGTCCTTGCACCATTAACCAAGAAATCACTGAATAAATATATTAAAACATAAAAGAAACTGTAGTGTAAATAAGAATATAAGTCTTATTGTATTTTTTCTTAGATATATCCTGATTATAATATCAGGAACTTAATGATTGTAAGAGTCAACTCCTGGCAAGATGGGTGACATATAAATTACATAAATAAACAAACAAACTTCATCGTCTTGTTTCAGATAAAATGTTCCACATTTTATTTTTCTATGGAAAACAAAGTACAATGCAATCTTCAATTGTATCTTTTAATGCAGCCTTTTTGCAAAACAGAATATGTAAGTTTAATTTGTTGTAATTTAAAAGTTTTACCTTGTTTGTGAACATTGTATGGACAGCAATTATCAATGAAAACTTCATGAGAACTCTTATATTATAGGTAATATTTAATAACAAAGTGCAATCCCACCTGAGACTGATCATTAAAAATGTAGTAAATAAACTACTTGAATGCAGTAGGCTCAATGGAATCACACTAGAATAGAGGAAGCTTTTTGTAGGAAGATATTAAAAAGGGCAGGACTTTGTATCGGCTGTTCTATTAATATGAAGCATCAAACTACGTGTGATTTAAATCCAGGACTTTTGGGTACATCTGCAGGCACTGATTACTTAAGGCTTCTGAACCTGGATAACTTACCCAAATTGGGTAAAAGTAGTTTTTCTTTGAACCCATTACTCAAACACAGCAGAGACATTTAAACGGACTTATTGCATTACCTACATTGAGTAAAAAGATCTGATAAGTGGATTTGGATAATGAAGAAAAAAAAAAAGGAAGCACTTACTTAAGAGTTAGGCTGAGTTCTTACAAGGATTATAAAAACATTAACAATAACAAAGTTATTATGGAAATTACAAGTTAAATTATACATAACATAGTTGGAATAGCTACAAGACCAACCATGCAATTGCAGGTGAAAACTGAATGGTAGAATAGAAGGTTATGTTTGTGATCTGGTATGAAGACAGATAAATGAAGATATCATTTATACAATTTGTGAGCACAGAACAAAGTGGTCAAGTGAACTGATCCCATAAAGAGAATATAAATTTGATAATACTTAATATTGTCGATAATGAAAATGGAGACATTTGGTTGAAAGAAGCAGATAATCAAGGGGCATCCTTAAGGAATAGGAAGGATAAGGAATCAAACACACAATATCTTGGGATAGGGACTGCAGTTGTGAATAAGAATAGGGGAAAGATAGACATTTGCTGCCTTGTTTTTCAAATATATTATTATATAGATTCCAGAATGGATAGTAGAGGTTTGAAACTTTGCAAATTGTGTTTACAGTATTTCTTGTATTGTTCTAGAATAATTTAATTGGATAACGAGAACTTTGTTCTCAAGCAAGCGCTATAGTCTTAAATTCAGATATTCTGGATGAATTTTAGAAACTAATTACAGATAAATGCAATCCATCTCCCATATAGGAAGTAAAATGAGGAGTTCCATATAATGAGCGTGGTCTGCACAAATTTGAAAGTTCTCTAAAAGAAAAAAGAAAAAAAGAGGTGGGAAAAATAATGAAATGCTTGTATTCTAATTATTTCTTTGCTATTATTTAGAGCATATCTTTATTTTTCTGATTCTAGGCAGAGTCATTTATGAAAAATTGGTCTATAGACCTATGCCAAAAATCGGATAAGTTGTTACTAAAGTATTGCATTAATTACAGCATATCCCATTTTTGGCATTGCATTAATTGCTCCTGGAAGCAAAGTTTTGTGTTGAAAGATTTTATAAAGAAAAATATAGCTATACATAGAGAGATAAAAGCCAAATAAACAGGCAGGTTTCAGAAAAGGACATAAGTCTAGGTAGCTAAGATAAGGTGTATAATGGGAAAAAAAGCAAGACAACTTAAGAATTACCTTTCATTTATTAATTACAGTCAGCCTTTATATTGTTTATGCTATGGTTATGCTACAGTTATATTAAAGCTTAAAGGCATGCCAGAAATCTAATTGTTCTTCTAAGAAACATTTAAGATCAACAAGAAGATGTAAGAAATGAGCTTTAAGAAACAGAGTGGTTCAGTATAGCAAAGGGACTATATCGTGCCCTCATGTATATTAAACTTTTAGAGCAAGAATAAAAATTGCGAGACTGGAAGAGATAAAAGCTGTAATCAAAGCTGAAATACGAACAGTGTAAGATGTGCAAAATGTATAATATTAGACAAAAGTGAAATGTGGTATCCACCAGCCTACTTAGCAAATTTACAATTGACAGCCAAGAAATGAAAGTGGTAAATAGTTTTCCTTTCTTGAGCTCAAACAGGGATAAAGATGGATTTTGCATGAGACAAATAAAGCAGACATCAACTCTACAGAGGAAGGTAATAACCAACATAGCCAAGATCATGAAGGTTATTCCATAGTTTTCCAGTAGTAGCGCATGGCTATGAAATCTGGACATTGAGAAAAGGCAAGGGAAGACAATAACCAATTTCAAAATAGGCACTTTGGGGATTGTTATTAAAAAGCAGCGAAAAGAACCAATCCATGGTTCCATAAAAAAAATAAATGACAGACTGCTTCATTAAGGGTGTGATTGCTAACAGAAACATACATACTTTTGGCATATAAAACTAACAAATTATCTGCTATAAAAATGACCAGGCTTAATAAAGCTTCAACTCTTAGAATTCCAAGCTGCTGTTATGGCCAACTCAGAAAAGTACAGAAACACTGTCCAACACTGTCCAACACTGTCCAACTCTACAGCAGACTTTCTAAAATTTAAATTCCCTAAATAGAAGAATCATTTCAGCCCTTCTATGTATTTGTAAAGTATGTGTGGTCTCAATTTGCCTCTCCATCCAATCTAGTGAATTCTTTTAGGAATCTTTTCCCGCTTGCATTGTGGTTCTCTCTGCTGCTGCAAAAAAATCACATTTAAATCACATGCAACGGGCTATGTTCATGCATAACCCTCATGCAATTACATACAACAACACAGAAAATGAATAAAAATAGTAAGTCAAAGAAATTAAATATACCATGTAGGAAAAAAGATAAACATAATGCAATCTAGTATACACCAACACGAGCCACTCTACCCTCCATACCTTTCTACCTTTCCACTATGTGAATTTGTCATGACATACTTTTACTTATGATAGTTAAACTTGTCAGCTCTCTCTTTTTCACAATTGTCAACATTATCCAATGACTTTTATGGTCTTTCCTCTCCTGTATGGGAAGGCTGGTATAGGCATCCAATTGCTAGCAGATTAAAAATTAGCCATATTCCATAAAGTACCTATTAACTTACAGTACTTTTCTTATAACTCTGGAGTTTTCCAAAGCATCTCTCAAGAAACCATTTATTGATTTCATTTTTCTAAACCAAAAAAGTATAGATAGGATTATTTTGCCAGCACTGAGAAAGAATTATTTTTTGTTTTCATTCTCTTCCCAGTCTCACTTATGATATCCAATACACAATGTCATTTAGAATCTCCAAGCTTATCTTTGGTGCAGTTTGATATGTTGATGTTTTTCTATCTTGCCTCTGTTTGCAGAGTTCTAGCACCCACACCAAAAGCTCTTGATAAAAGAATGTGTTTCTACTCCTACAATTTGTTTTTCATCTGTGCTTAGTGCCCTGTTAAACATTCCACGTGGCCTGTTCAGAAGGCAGCATTCAGAAAAAGTTTATCATGATGCTACTACTACTTTCTTGGCGAAAATATTAACCACATGTCAGTGATAAACTTCTCTATTTATATATAGCCTTGCCTTGAGCAGTCAAATGAATAGAAATGCAAATCTAAATAGAATCCTAAAATTGAATATGGTTTTGCCAGGAATTGAATTAAATATTAGAAACCTTATAGGGAAGATGTTATGAAAAATAATAGAAAGGAGTGTTATGTATGCTGCCTTGAACTCCTGTAGGAAAAGTAGATGTAAATACCATACATTGATGCTGTGAAGCTGTTTCGTTTCAGACCCTGTTTTGCATGATAAAATTAAACCATGTTTTATTGATTAAACTAAAGTTTTCATATATTAGGAAAGAGATAGGCAGAGAGCTTAGGACCACAGTGTGAGTGAGAGAACTATACACTAGAACCAATGTGGGGTTGGATTAGGAGTAGAAAGGTCCAGATTCTACTCTACCCCTAACTTCTTTACAGATTAATAATGTATAAACATTTGTGGCATTTGAAATAGGCATTTTGCAGCTCCAGACAACTCAGATTAACTCTGATGATTGAAAATAATTTACAAACAAATATGTTTCTCTTTTGAAGCAGGTGAATAGATATATCCTCCTCATGCTCTGTATTTAAACTGGGTTTAAAGAAGTCTGAAAAGAAATCTGGGTCTCTGTTTTGAGCTTGAAAGTTGTTGTTTTTTTTAAAAATCTAGTAGTTTACTATTTGTCTACTCTGCTTATGAGATTATTGGAAGGTGAGAAACACAGCACACACTGCATCTACTTCCTACATAAGCAAACTCTCCATTTTATCTCTGTCGCTATGCATCCAGAAGAACCTCACTTTATACGACGAAGAAACTCAGAGTAAGTCTTCCCTGATTCCTTAGAGGACAAAGGGGACAAAGGGAAAGGGAAGGTCAGTCAGTCAGATTTGTAAAATGTATATAATCTATCTAATAAAGCTTAATTCTACTTTTCTTGTGGAGTCTGTTTCTTGATCTCAACAACCTGGAAGGACAGACACTTTATAACTTAACGATCAAAATCCATTCAGTAAAAATGTTCAGAAATATAGGTCCCCAGTTCAAGATGAGTGATAGATTTTCCACCTATATACAGGTCTCCTCCTCCTCCTCTGCCTTCTCCTCCTCCTCCACATTCCCATTCCCCCTTCCTTTGCCCATCTCCTTTAACAACAATAACCCCATCAGCACTAAATGAAAGTACTATCAGCAAGAAATTAAAGCAAAACTAAATTTTAAAAACCAAGCAGAAACCAAAAAGAAAAATAGTAGATGTCACAGTAAATATATGAACCATTGAATTTGAGCTAGACTACACAGAATCATATTGATCATGACAAAGCCTTCAAACTGGGGTCTTCTCCCCATTCTTTTTTTTTTTTTTTGCCATGGATGAACAGAATCATTTAAATAAATATTTTCTGTTTAATTGGTTTGCTGTCCTTTCTCATCACAGTTCATTCCCGTTATGGTACTTTCTTTCTATCATAGATGAATTAAGTTCTTGGGACCTTTTGATTTGCCTCTCATCTAACAAAGCTGACCATGAAAATTGCTTAAATATAGTGGAATCATATCAACCAACACTGCTGCAAAAGGTATGGCTGCAAAATGACTTTTCTTTCTGGCACAGAATACTGTGCAGAATACTCTGCTTAAATACTGTTTTTTTTTAACTCTGCATTTTTATTTTATTATGAAGCATCCTATCAAATGCCAGTTTTGGCACCATTCTTCATTCTAGTACTTTCTCGCTTTCACAGGAATTTGCTGATATTAAAGCAGATGCTTTGCATGAGTGAAGTCTCAAGTGCATTTTCTAAAATCTTTTCTTCCAGTTTTGCTGGAAGAAAAAAACCTATAATGTTTTTGCCAAAAATGTTGAAGAATGTGAATATTCATACATTAATATTGATTTCATCAAGGGCAAGGTTATGTGCTAAACTGTCAGAATCATGGAATGTCATAATTATGTAGGGTTTTCTAAACAGGACTTTTGTATTTCATCTCTCTCACACATACCCACATGGAATACTGCAGAAAGAAAAAATGAGACTTTTAATCAATTTATAGATATATCCCAATGAAGAAAGAGTACTTTGGAGTAAAAAAATATCAATTTTGCCAGGTATATGCATAAACAGAATTTTTTCTTGCCATCCTTGTCTTTAAGATTAAAAGGAAAATGCTATTTTACAACCATGTCAGACAGACATGTCCCATAGACAAAAGTACAATTTTGTCTTTGAACAATAAAAGGATAGATAAATATTATGGTGCATGCTGCAGACTGAATTCATGTTATATTGCCAATCCTGTTCAAAGCTTATGCATTTGCTCCTTCCCTTCCCCTTCCCAAGTATAGTACAGATATTGGAATGAGAGGTGGGGTTGTCAAGGGGACAAATAATAAAAACAGGATCATGTTGTTGGAAGCAAAATCAATCCAGCATGATACATGCTATGCCCATTTTTTACACGTGTTCTGACATCACAGGAGCGTCTGTCACAGTGGTGACATGTTGTTTTCATCATTTAATAAAAACTCTGAATCTCTTGGATACTTCTTTTCTAAGACATTCATCCTGCCTTAAAATGTGATCATATTCATAAAAAAAGGATATAATATGTAGCTTATAATTAAAAGTATAGCAACGTTAAGGTTGATTGAGAAAAAAAACCCATGGAAGCTTGTGTTTGTGCCTTCAAGTCAGTGTTGACTGCTGGTGACTCCCTGGAGTTTTCTTGGAAAAATTCAGACATGGCTTGCCATTGCCTGCTCCCTAGGACTGAGAAAGAGTGACTGGCCCAAATTAACCCAATTGGGTTTGTGCCCGAAGTAGGACTAGAATTCTCAGTCTGCCAGTTTCTATTCACATACTTTAATCCCTGCCCTAAACTGGCTCTTCAAGCTTAGTTTATGCCTAATTGATTTTCCTATTCTACTCAGGGGGTAGGCACTATTTTCCTTTATCAGCAAACCTTGCTGTAATGGCATCTTCAATGGCACATAAAAAACATCTTGTAAAATTGCAATAATTGGCACTTCTCTCTTCATTCCAGGCAAATGTCCTCTCTCAAATTCAGCATCTGCTTTCCAGAAAGGAAGGGTTGTGCCAAATAACGAGAACATTTCCAGGTAAAATTTTGAGTTATCTTGATAAACCAAACAATGACCTTTGGTTGCATGCTCAAAGGAAGAGAAATGTTGGAATCTGACCTCTGAAGATAACATAATGAATCAAATAAAATCAAAGTTTTATTGTGCCCATAAGGCCAGCAATCAGATAAAATTGAAACAGGTAAAACTGAAAATATTGATTACGGTATTTGACACTTGATCAATAATAGCAGAAAAGTCATTTAGCAGTTCTGATAAAGATGGAGGATTTTGCCTAGCTTCTCAGCAGAATTGCAAATCTGTTTGGATTGTACCACTTTAGAATGCAGGTATAATTTCTCATGATTTGGTGCTTCATGTGCATATTATGTGAATGTCTCCATCCTTTAACAAACATGCATAAATAACACTACACGATAGGAAAACATTTTAGTTTAATACATTCCCTCTGTATCAGTGGTGGGATTCAGCCGGTTCTAGCCAGTTCGAGCAAACCGATGTTAAAAATTCTGGCTGGCCCCGCCTCTTCCTGCCCCGCCCACCCTGCCCCATCACTCCTTGTCTCGTCCACTCGGCTGGCATAGCTGCTGCTGCTCTGTCTGGCTCCCTCGCATCGACCACATGGTCTCTGCGGGCCAGCCAGCTTACCTGCCTTTGCACCGGCCTCCCACGCGGCCCAGCTACCTGCCTGTCTGGTGAGCTTTCCTTCGCCTCTTTGCCGGTGCGAACGGCCTCTTACAGGCCTCAATGGAGAATCCCTGGCCCCGATCAAGCCATCCCAGTCCCCCTCCGGGCCTTCCTGAGACTCCCCAGGCCTCTTACAGTCCTCAATGGAGGAGGGTCCCTGGGCCTGATCCAGCCTTCCCAGTCCTCCTTGGGGCTTTCCTGAGGCTCCCCCGGCCTCTTACAGGCCGAAATGGAGGGTCCCTGGGCCCGATCAGCCCTCCCCACCCATTTCCCATGGCATTACTGTACTTACTTTTCGAAGAGCTGCAGAAGAGGCTG
>JANHFL010005651.1:30060-56067 GCA_032468155.1 Oxyrhabdium leporinum | reverse complement strand
ATGTATGCATGCATGCATGCATGTATGTATGTATGTATGTATGTATGTATGTATGTATGTATGTATTTATTAAAATTTATTAGCTGCTCAACTCCAATGGACTCCAACTAAACCAAACCAATAGTTTATCTCTCATAATTTATAATGAAAGTAAATGCTTCTGCCGATCTATTTGGTTGAGATATACATGTTGTTGGGCGAAGAGGAAGACTGTGTCGTTTCCCCCCCCCCCCGCATTTCCTCTTTTGCATGTCTTCATATCTGACCCATAATGTGGTGCTGCAGAAATTTCAGCTTATGAGATGTAGGATGCTATATAATTATTTTTTCCTTTTTTGCAGCTGTATCTCCTCAGAAGGGACCATCAGAATGCATGAACTTTCAGGGAATAAATGGCAGACTGAAAAGAGCTCTGAAAAGTGGACCTGACAACAGCAGCAAAATAAAGAGCTGAAAAGTTGTCTGACTCTTTAATAATTCCTCGTTGGACAAGGAGAAGACTTGAGATCATACATAAGTGCTACTGACATCTGCACCCTGTGAGAAGACAACAAGATAACAGTCTTTGGCAGGTTTAGAGCTCTGGGAAAGAAGGGAAATAAACTTGTTATTCAATCCATGGTCAGCACCTTTGAAACTAAGTTTGCATACTCATTACTTTCAGAAATTTCTTGTTAACTGCTTTTCAGCTGTTAGGAAACTTTGGATTGATAGATTTGATAGCACTGGGTGAATTTCCTTTAATCCTTAGTGAAATAAGTTTTAAATAAGTTTTCATTATAAGATTAAGAACTTTAATTTTTTTCTCATATAAGCACCAAAAGGGTAATTGAAACTACAAAAGCTACAAATGGACTAAGGATCCAGATAAATTTGAGATAAAATTTTGGAATTAATTATAAAGAATCCTTCCTGTGGTAAAGTGCTTTAGTTTTGGTTAAAAATAATAAGATTTTAAGAACTGAACACAAGGCACTAAAAGGAACTAAAGATTATAATTAAAAGAGGAGAACTCTTACCCTAACCCTAACCCTAACTCAACCTACAGAAACTCTTAAACTCAACAGAATGAAACAAAATATTTTAACACTGGACATCTTGAAGAATATTTTTGAACAATGGACCCAGAAGTTAATTTTAATAGTATGTAGCTCTATAGATAACCTGTGTCTAACAAATATTATGGAAGAGAAACAGGTTCTACCTGACAGGACTGAGACTGATATGAAAATGATGTTACACTGGACATACAAAAGGAATACACAATATATATGGTGATTTGCAAAATAAGCAACACATGATAATAATTTCTATCCCATCAAATATTAATGCTACTCTATCACTGAAGAAGAAAAGCTCACTTCTTGGTAGCATTTTTAATATTTAGCAATGTACTTTACATCATTCATATCATTATTTTAAAATATCCATTATGATGAGTGTGATTTCTTACAATGATGAATATGTTACAGAGGTATCCTTAAGATCAAAGCCTTTCATTAAAATCATGAAAACAGTCTCACTTCATGACACAAGCTCTGATCCTTTTGTACGTGATGTCATGATTCACAGAGAAAACAGGTGGTGCTTATGTCAAGATGGCAAAACCCTTGCCCACCTGAAATGACTCTGACACATTTACCAAAAAATGTTTCTTGAAATATATTCTTCCATTCCAAGCTTGGGATTTTAATAAAGATACCCTCAGTATCTTTATTAGATAGGGCTTTGATCCTTCTCTTTATCCTTATCCCATTGACTTTTTTCTTCCCTTTAAACTATGCACACACCTAGGACACATGTAATGACTTAGATATTCAGAGGGGATGGTGGAACAGGATGTATCAACAGGTATGTCCACCATTGGATCGGAATGTTCTGCAGTTCAAAAACAAGCATTCTGCAGGATACATATTCTTCTTTAGTAGAGATAAAACAAAAAGTGATAATGCTATTATGATGCTTGCTAATGATTTTATCCCTGAAACTTTATTTTTTATTTCCTGGAGTGAATCCAGATTTTTGCAGACCATAAGCCAAATTTTTATATAAGTACAATGTGCAAAGAAGCCTACCAGGTTCCCTGTTATTTGAACTTTGGAAACAGTGGATCAAAAAATGGTATAAAAATGAGAAATAAAAGTAACACAATAAATAAATACTTTAGGAGTGGGGAGTAAACTGTTCTATACTGATCCAAAGCTCAAAGATAATATTAAGCAAACAGCTTGCATTATTTCACAGACTTAATTAACAGGCTCTAAATGCCAGATATGAACTAAGTGTACAATTATGTTTTAATTATGTTTGAAAATATCTGGCCTAAGAATCAAATCCACATTGCTCTGGAAACATTGCTTGGTCAAAATCATACTGCAAACAACAAACATGTGTCAGAGAAAATACTTAAAAACTAGAACATCACCATACAGGCCCATCAAAGTATTTTACAGTATCTCTATAGGACAATAAAAGCAACTATAAATATAAAGCAAAATCAAATCTAATACCTTATCTGTATTCATCTTCGCTTAGAGAATTGCTTTCTTTTTAGAATCAATCTTTCCACAAATTATTCCACAGTTAACACTTAAGAAAGGCTTCATTCAATAAATGGAAGATATAAAATGCAAGCACATGTTTTTATAAGCACTTTGAGAAACCAACTGATCAATGAACTTTTTGTATATCTGTTTGGATGGAAGGATCAATCTGTTGTCAATCTGCATAGGTAACCAGGGACGTGTATCTTGTTTTGTTCTCTTATATATCTCTTAGATTAGAGACTCTGTAAAATAATGCAAGCTGTATGCATGTTGGTTGGACAGCATATTAATCAGTTCCCCTTTGTAAAGTAACTGGACAATGGCTTCTTCTTGTTAACCGTAGAGCCAAATGGTCTTAGTATATATTTATATTCATGAGCAATTCTTGCATCCTCTTCCATCAAAAGAATGCATATTTCAGTAAGCACTGTGACAATGTCCCTATCAGGTGCATATGGCTTTTGCTATCCTGCAGGCTGCAGAAAATAATATCAAGCAGCTCCCATCTACAATTTAAGATATTCAAGAAAATCAAAATCATTTATGCAAAAACATACTACCCAGAGTGACTTGCATCTAGAAAGAACATTCTCATGTGACTCATTTTGATGTTCAAGGATATAATTCATATTACACAAGCTTCTTTACACAAGCTTTCTTAATTATCTGATTGATTCCTTATGCTGGTCTTTGTTAATCATTTATGGTGCCTGGCTGCAAATAAGTAGAACTGGACTATTAAGGGCTTCCCATTCTCCTTGAGCAGGATGCACACTCTTGTACAAATGTGATATAACAAAAAATCCTGCAATATATTAATCACTTCCACCAAATGTCTTATGTTGAGGAAAGTTAAATATCTGTTAACCATGAGAAAAGAAGTACAATTGAAACAGACACTGGTTTTATTATACAGTACTACATTACTTGTGGAGTAAACATTGAAAGAAAGAATTACAAATAAATTTTCCTTTTTTCTTGCTGTTGTTCAGACTTGCATGTTCTTCAGCATGGTATAATTGATAGAAAGGTAATAAATGCATCTTTCTCTATGACTACATTTCAATGACGATGCATATACTATAACTTCATGCATTTGTGAATATCTGGAACCTTGAGAAAAAAAACAGTGTCAAGGTAACACAGTAGTAATATTCACTAATATTGATATAGGTCTCATTTGCTGTCTTTAAGGGGCTAAATAGTAAACACCCTTTTTTTAGAATGTACTGAAAGAATGCATAGTTGCCTGTAAGGAGAAAAACCATCACATTTCCTGCTTTTACTTAAAACGTATTCAGATTTTTTTTAAGTTAAACAATCCATGTACCTTCTACATTTGGATATCAGTTACACAAACTGGGTTCCGGGCACCGCCAATAGTGTAAAAATATTATTACTTGGGTTCCTATATCAAATGACTTGACTGAATATCCACTAGCTATTAGAAACAGTTTGTATGTAGTTTTTTATGTTCAATTGACATGGTGTTTTTGAGTTCTCATAATCCAAAATTACACCCTGTGTTACTCAGCACATACAGAAGGCACTCTATTAATTGTTAACATGAATTGTTTTAACAAATGAAATCAGAGTATTTTCCAAGTACTGTGAAAGGAGAAAATATAATGATCATACATATCTGGTACATGGTTTTCTGGATATATTATAGTATTTCATGAACAATAGGTAGATAATTATTTATGATTGGGTAACTGGGATCCCTGGCTCTTATAAAGTCCCATTTGCTTATCCGTATGAGATATTTAGTCCTCATAACTTGATCAGCTGGAATTAATTTGAGGTTACATGTGAACATTCAATGAGGAATGTCTCAGGATTACTTAAAAATGCTCTAGAAAAGAGAATATTTGGATTGGGTTAGGCAAAGATAATTTTCTTGCTTAATCTGCCTTCCTCTGTTAGATTAGATCCATTCAATTTCCATACATTAATATTGTTCTTCTTCCTTCCTTCCAAACTGTGACATTCAGAAGACAAACTCTGAGAGAGGTTCATGAATTAGAAATTAAAATACAGAAACACCAATTGTTCCCAATCGGCTTATTTCCTACAATTGTTTCTTATTTAAAGTATACAGCTCTTAACATTGCTTTAGATACTAGATTTTGGTATCCTAATATTTGAGCAGAGTGGGAAGAAAAATATTTTTCTCTTCTCAGCCTTTGAGAAATACAGTATACTACAAACAATTGCTACTTCTTTATCATATGAGAAGAATCACCCTTCAGTGGTAGGTGCATACTTGATGTGGAAAATATTCATATGCAGGTCTTTCTGCTTAAAAAGATTAAGTAATAGGTTATACAAAACATTATCTTCCTGAATACTCTGAGTACTCATAATCTGCTAATCAAAGCAGACATTTTGAACTAGCTAGATTAAATCTGACTAGGTATAAAACTACTTCTTTGATTCCTAATTTTTAAGGTCTGCCAAAGAAAACTTGGAATATGGTTTTATGAGATGTTGAGTGAGTTTTCCCTAATTTGACCTTACAAAACCTAAGCCTCCCCGCAAATGTCTTTTAGAAAAGGGGCAGCAATATCTAAAGCAGTTTACTCACTTTTATAAATATAGCCTGTCTTGAGAATTTCTTGAGTCAATTTTGTTATCTGTAAAAACAATAGAGCTGGTGTTAGCATCACATATTAATTGCATAATAGGATTAATTTAGGTGGTAATTTAATCAGTTAAATATCCCAAAAAATGTTTGCTAGACATCCTTTCCATTCTTATTTCATTACAAACCAATGCCTATTTATTACACAAGGACACTAAATAAAGATCAAAGTGTTGGAAATACAACTTTTCCCCAACCAATTTTTTTAGGAAAAACTGTAAAAATCTAAATCTTACAGGAGGCTATTCCCCTTTTAAAAAGAAGACAAGTTGCTTCCCCCTCTTCTCTTGTGTAATACAAGGGTTAAGAAAAGGAAATAGAAATTCTTCAGATGTAAATGTTCCACAAATACTAGGAAGTAAGGGCAGCATAGCATCTCCCTTGAAGGCTTTCAAGTAACTTCATCTTTTTCAAGGATCATTTACCAGTTTTAGTTCTCAGGATGCATGCATGAATAATATATTTACATAATTGACCCCTTAGCATGATTGCTCTTTAACTTAACACAGATGAAGGGTCAAATTACATATAACATCAAATAGATCTTTTTAAATATAAAAGCCAATGGGAATGAAAATTGTTGAAAATATAGCAGGTGAGATTTATTTATTTTACCTCAGTTGCATTTTTAACAAAAATCACTCCTTTGTATCTGTTATTTCTATTGGGATTGAAACTCTCATTAGTCCTGCTCCTAGCAATTACTATTTCCATTTTTTAAAAAGAATTATATATTTAGTGCAAAGATGCAATTAAAGATAATGTCAGAACTCATTCTAGCACAGCGGTTCTCAAAGTGTCACTAAGACCATTTCGGGAGGTCCATAAAGTCAAATAAATATTTAAAGTTTCTGTTTTAATTTCAAATACAGTAAATATCAAAAAATAAAAAATAAATTGGGGTCCTCTATCATTTTTTAAGAATAAAGGGGGTTGTGAGACCAAAGTATTCCAGAACTACTGTTTAAAAATTAAACAATCAAAGATTACAGACCATGTTTTGCAAAAAAGATATTTTGCAGCTCACTGTTCTGTGACTAAAAGTTGTGACTAGTAACCACAAATTAGAATTTTAGTGGAATTTCAAAATGATTTTGAGAAAGGCATTATTCACCATCTCTGCATACATATTTTTTGTTCCACTGCAACTCTTTATGTAGTTAAAAAACAATCACTATCACAAGAGCAGGAACAATTTGGAAATCTGAAAAATTATTTACAGGAGTCAAGATGCAATTAAAATCCAGGCTATGAACTTGACTCCTTGACTCTCTAGAACAGGGCTGTCAAACTCCTGGCCCGTGGCCAGATGTGTCATGCTCTGGCCACACCCATGCCCAGTTTAACGAAGGGGGGAAAAGTCCTGATACATCACGTGACACCGTGATGCCATGAGTGTGACACCCCTGCTCTAGAACAAAATGTTTTCTATATAAATTAGCACCTAAGTAGCTACTCTCTCCTCCTTCTCCATGGAGATTAGAGCAACTTCCTTATTTATAAGCTACATTGATGTTAACCCCTGGAATTTATGTGGAATACTCTTCCCAATCTGGTGCCCACAAGAATCTTTCACTTCAAGTCAATATCCCTAAAAAATGCACTGATCATTGGAGTTGAGAACAAGCAAATCTATAAAACAATGAGTTAGACAAAGCTACTCAGTCTTGGTCTTATTCTAAGGTGTTTCCTGGTATATTCCATTTGCATATATAGTGTTTCTATTAGAAATGTGATATTTATGGGATTACTTCAACCCAGTTTCTCAGTCAAGGATATTAAGTTTAGTTACAACTGGATAGACTGGAACAGTTCACCTACAACTTTTTCTATTTGTTTCAGCCTGTAAAAGGAAGTGTGATGTAGAACAATCGTGGATTCTTCTGTTCTCACCTTAGTTTATCCTCCTGCTACAAGATCTTACTTTGCAGCTCTTGTATATTTTTATCTTTGCTTTTACATTATTTTCTATTAAAAGCTTATCTAAACAGGTAATGTGCAAAATCACAATGTGGTATATTTTAAAACTTTCTCATACTAACGATTAGGGTAGAAACATTAACCTAAAATGGCTTTTGAATCAGTCAATAAAATCAAAGTGTCACCTGCTTCTGGGGTTTGTCATTTAAAGGCATTCCTATTGATTTAACGAAAATAGAAAAACAGCTTATAATAAAAAATTATCCGATAGTTCTGCTTCAGTCACTCTGATATCTCTGGGATTCTGCCATCCCCTCCCCCTTTTATCTTTTTTGGTTGAGATACCAATGAACCAATTTTCAGTTCCAGTCTCAGATATTGGATCCCAAATAAGTGGAAAATAACATCTGTAAACTAATTTCTAGGACGTAGCAGGCAATCCACGCACAAAATCTGCACACATTTCTAAATTTTCTCAAAGGAAAAGAAAGATACAATACATTCAAATAATGGTTTAGTCACAAGCTAAACAATTAGATCTTCAAACAGCAATGTGACAGTTGTTCTAGTTTTATTGTCTATCATTTTTGTTATTTCATGCAAGAAAAAAGAACTGTCTTAAAACTGTTGTCTTAAATTCAGACATCATTAATTGCCTTTAAGTTTCTTCTTTGTCAGAGCATGTCAGTTTTTCTTCTTCCTGCCATTTGGAGAACAATGAATGAACTAAAACATTCCTTTTAATACAGTCCAGATAATGGCCCTTGTTGCATTTAGGGAGGTGCCTTATACCAAGTACCTTATTATTTGCAGAAGCATGACATATCCAGTGGTGTGATTTATCCAGTTCAGCTGGTTCGGGAGAACCTGTATTAAAAATTCTGGCTGGCCCCACCCTGCCCATCCTGCTCAGTCAATCCTCATCTTGTCCACTCACCCGGCATAATTGCTGCTGCTCTCTGTCTGGCTCCCTCACTTGCATCAACCACATGGTCTCTGCAGGCCAGCCAGCTTGCCTGCCTTTGCCCCGGCCTTCCACATGGCCAAGATCCCGGCCGAGCGTTTTTTCACCATTCTCCGTTGCCTCCGACATGGCCCAGCTACCTGCCTGTCTGGTGAGCCTTCCTTTGCCTCTTTGCCAGCGCGAATGGCCTCTTACAGGCTGAAATGGAGAATCCCTGGCCCTGATCCAGCTGTCCCCGGCCCCCTCCAGGCCTCTCTAGGGCTCCCCTGGCCTGTTACAGGCCGAAATGGAGAGTTCCTGGGTCCAATCCGCCCTCCCCACCCCTGAAGTCTTTTACTCAGAAGCTGGTGAAAATGTTTTCCTTAGATTTCATGTTCTTACGGCTTCACCATCATCTGAATAAAACACTTTAGCTTCTCTGCCAGTGGATCAGCCTCTTCTGGACCTCTGGAGATCTTTAAAAAAGTAAGATCTTCAAAAAGAAAGTAATAAAGTAAATGGCATGATTAACATTTCCATTATTTTCAGTGGAAAGTAAAGGTAATTAAGGTTATGTTTAAAAATATTTGTATATGTTAAAATGTCCCTGATTTGTAACTAAATCATTTATGTCCATCCTTTGATTTTTGCATTTTTGTTTTTGTTTTTATAAAAGCAAAGTGAATATTAATTGAGAATCAATCTGTTTCTTCAGAGTAGTTCCTCTCTCACCATCCTCCAAAGCTCTATTCCTCAACTATTTTTCCTAATAATTTGTCTATTTAGAACAACATAAAGAAATTTTTAAAAAGGCAATAGAACTCCTAAGGCAGAAAAATCCCAACACTATAAAATGATGGTCTCTAAAGTGGTCTTATTGCCACAGTAAAAAGCAGTAAAAAACAATGACTTTAAAATACAGCTATTACTGTTTCCAAAATATATACTGGTACTTGCTAAAATTTTAGAAGGTACCGAAGTTAACGGATAGCTGCTTCCATTAGCAGAAGAACAGCTTCCAATACAGGGGAGAATAATCACAAACCCAGCAAGTTTTTATATTTGCTTGAGAGTCTGTGAGAAACCTTCACTGAACAACTAATGTAGTTTTGTCTTCTTCCATGTCACAGAATTCAATGTTTCAAAGGTATTCATACCATTTTAGCCATTTTTGACATAAGATTGCCAGATTTAAAAGTTCTGAGTATTTAAACATTTCATTGGAAAAGTATTTTTATAATGCTACAATCAAGCATTGTACATTAGGCTTGTCAAATTTCTTGTTTCTGATCAGATTGCATTTCACAATGCTTCAAAATTAAAGCCCTGACCTCATATTGTCAACCCAGGAGAAATTAGGTCTAAAATGTTTCAGTTATGTGTGTTTCTCGGCTTACTTAGTTGCTGTCCAATATTCTATAAAATCTGAGGAGCTGTAGAAATAATAATTGAATAGTAATTAGTAACTATAGAAATTTAAAAAGGAGGGATTTTCTATAACCTTCACCCTGAAATTATGCAGTTTCTGTAAGCATATGAATCAAACAGAATAGCAATTAGAGTTATGTATCATTTCTGTAAGGTTTCAAAAGTCGTCTTCATTTCAGTTAATAAAAGGAGGAGAAAAATGTACCAGCCAAGATAGACATAAGTGACTTTGCAACCTAAGTTGTAGAATAATGTCACCAACTTATTCCATATCCAGAACTTGAATTTCAATTCAACAATGAGGCAAGGAGATTTGCACTTGAGAGTAACAGGACAGGGTCTGCTGTGTATCTCCAAGGTGATTTTTTCAAAAGGCAAATGGACTATTTTTTTCCTTGAGGAAGAAAAAGAAAACATTTCACTTCTCATCCAAGAAGCTTCATCAGTGAACTGATGAAGCTTCTTGCAATTGCCTTTTGAAAAAGCACTTTTGAGAGAACTATGACCTGAATGACAGAATCTCCACAGATGTCTGGTGCGTATGTGGTTTTACCCTTCAAGTGAGAAACAATCAAGAGATGCCAGTACAGAACAAGCTCTGGGATTGTTCTGATGATTGTTAAGGTCAGTCATACACCAGGGAGAAAGTAAAGTTACCTGGCACATTTAAAGAAAAAAGAGAACCATGAACATTCTGATCTTGTGATGACTTATGAAATCTAACACACACAAGACTTCTCTATTGTCCCAAGCACTGAACTACTAAAAAGAAATCTTAGAAAGAGGCCTTTTCATAGGCCAAGCTTATATCCTGCATATTTTTCAGGATGGTTTCTAAGACAAGTTAAAAGTTAGAATAGACATTTAGTGTCTTATTATTAATATCTATAATGCTATACAGTATTTTATGCATATACTGTACTATGTTCCTATGGTTCTATTTCCTATCTTAGAGCTCTAGCCTTCTATGCTATCTTTACTGTGTTCTATATTATAATCAGTTGTGAATATCATTTGTACTTTTTATGTGTCTACTTCTTCACTCCTACCTCATCCAGACAACCTGGGCATAAGTCATTTGTATATAAATCAAGTTGCTACTTTCCAGTTTTGTGCTAGAATACTATGTCCTGCTGTGAGGCTGCTGCGCAGTGGAATTCTGGGGTTTTGATAGTTATCTTGTGCTATTGGGCAGAAGATAGGTCTTAAGATATCTGATCACTTTGCAGTACACTTAGCACTCTGGGCTCTCACACACTAGTTGCCAATGGTCCAGGACTCCTTACACAGTTCTGAGTATGCAGAGTTTAAATAGTACATTAGTTGGTGTGTCTAGTGTCCAGTACCACCACTGCTAATATTTTTGGTCGCTGTCATAACCTCCATTATCCATCCATTTCTTGGCATCTTCATGAGATATGTTGCTGTCCATCAGCAATTCTCTGTGATGACACACTTTACAGTTGACACAAAGCTCATTTTCAAGAGGCCAACATGCCATCCATGGGTTGGGATTCTGCAAAAGTGAAAAGGGAAGGAGCCATGTGGTCTTTTCTTACCCTGTGTGCCTTTCATTTTAGAGTTATATATGGCCTTTCTGTAGGGAATCTAGCTCTTCTACATGACATTTGTTTTCTTATACTATATTTGTTTCAGGTTCCTCAGGGCCCTGCCAATGACCTCAGTATGAAAATCATCTCTTTCTGCTTTTTTTCTAAAAGTATTTCTGAGGGGGAAAAACAGCATTTTTTCTCTCTCACACACACAAATAGAAGCATATGGTAAGCCTGCTGCTTACTTGGCTGCAAGACTTGGTACACTCCCTTAGTCTTGCCTGGAGAGAAAGTTGGCTCTCTATATAGAATGTTTGCGTCATGAGCATAGACTCGAAATGTCTGGAAGGATGCCATGTATCCTGTATTTCTCTTCATCAGTAGTCAGTCTTACATTTTGATTAGACAGAAATTGGCAACTGACAGATTGGTGTTATTCTAGAGGCTATACATCTGTCCTCATTTTTTTGGGAAAAAGCAATTACTAATAATGAGGCAATGCTCTCTGCTTTCCCCTCAATTTTGGTTTTGGTCGGATGATCACATAGTTTCATCTTCTTTTTGCCCCAGAAAGAGTGTCCCCAACAACAGGTGGCTGACCATGAACAACTCTGAGGTGTGTCATTTTCAGCTGCATTCCTTTTATGGGTTGGATAATCAGCAGTTGTCTGTACTTTGCACAAGGGGATAGGTCACTCTTAAATATGGGCTCGACCTAAAAAATACATTGGAAATATTCTGCTAAGAGAGAACTGTATGTGCATTGTACTGTATGGAAGGAGTCTAATAGGAAGCAGTTATCGGTAAAACATGTCCAAGTAACCCCAAGACTAAATGCTTTATGATCACATCAAATATGCCAGTTTTACTATAAGGAACACATCTTCACATACACACACATACAAACACATACACAACATACCGATTGTATAAATCAAAACAGAGGACAAAACTTCACATAAAGAAATACTGAATCTGCATTCTGTTTTCATAAAAAAAAGTTTTTAAAAGGGGAATTGCAAACAGTTTATGCAACCTAGTTCTAAGTATTATTTTAGAAGAACTATTTGTACTTACTGTTTAGAATACATAGGTTAATCCTGGGAACTTTTCAACATCCATTTTCAGAAGAAAGTAAGTTCTAGGGAATTTCTATTTACTGAAATCATATTGGAGTCTAAAAAACAATGATGATTCAGATGTATTGCTTTTTCAGAAAATTATTTTGTTTCATTGTATCTGAAAACTGAATGTTTTTATCCCACAATGAGTGGTTTGCATTCTTTGGTCTTTTATTGTAACCACTTTTAAAACCAAGAAAAATTTAAAACTGTGCTTCAGAACTGTTAACTTATTCACTAGATAATTAAAATATGGTATGTGTCAGTTTTTTTTAAAGTACCCCTTTATGTTTGTATAAATATATTTGTATATTGTTTTAATTGTTTTCTTTTTCATAGATAAACTTTTTGGTTCTATTCTTTTTTAAAAATACCAAGCCATTTTTGGCCTTGCATGATATATATTGCCTCACAGAAAGTTGGGCAGCAAACAAATTTAATAATATACAATATATAGATAGATACAGATTCAGATACGGATATAGATAACATCATACATTCAATGTCGCATATAAAATTTATGTCAATATACCCATAAAGTATACTCTTTATTGACTCTGATTAGTGTACTTAATTTTATAAAGTTTTTTGGGCTTGATAAATTATTTCATGTATGTGTTTTTAAAAATTATATACTGAACGTTCACAAAAGTTGGTTCTAGCCTGGCTTACAAAAAAAGTTAGTGTAAAGCTAATGTAATGAAAGTAATAGCTGGCTACTGTACTGTGTACTATTAAAAAACTAAAAAAAACAAACAAACCTAGACAAATAAAGTCATTTTAATACTATCTTGTAAATAGCTACATTGTTGGCATAATTTACAGGTAGTATACATAGCTGTTTGGTAGTGGCGTGGTGGCCTAGAGGTGGAGCTCTCGCCTCATGTTCAGGAGGGTGTGAGTTCGATCCTAGGTAGCGGCAGATATTTCTCTCTCTGGGTGCAAAGAGAAAATATCTGCTGTGAGCTCTGCATCTGGCCAGTAAACGCTCAGCTCCATTCAGTCACCCTGACTCCACCCTGATGCAAGGAATTACAGGGTCCTTAAAAGAAAAGGAAAAACAACCCTAATGTATAGCTGTTTGGTGACATCATCAATTATCAGAATTTCTGAATGCAAAACAGTATCATTCTTAAGAATATTTAAAGAAAGCAATCAGCATTTCCCCCAAGCCAAAGCCATTTAATGTTGTTCCAGAATTTCTATACAATGTACATAATTCCCAAATATCATATATGCTGATTGTGTTGAATTAGTTGTAGTTGTAATTCCAACCCATTTGGAGAAGTACAGGTTGAAGAAGTTTGACCTAAACAAATCATTTTCAAGAACCTGACAATCCTTGTTCTAACAATCTTTGTTGATATAATATGGATTAAAGAATGAATCAAGGACATTATTATTTTATTAAATATAGTTTGCATTTACCTTAGTTGTGAGAATTAAATTATGCTGCATTATTCACCTCTATAAAAGAAGGAATTAGGAAATATTTTAATGGATCAGGGGAAAATTGTGTATATATTAATTGTGACCATAGTGGCCTCAGTAACGGAAACATGCAAATGGATGGAAATGATTTTTGTTTTGTATCCTGGGAGATTTGGTGACAAATTTCTTTTTTAGATTGATTAGGTCCATCCTGCCACTTGCATATCTTTTGGTAGGGGAGGGTGAAAACTACAAATTGATAGGTCATCATATTTGGAGAGCAATTCCAGAGGGTTTGGAGGCTGGAGAAAATGATTTGGGTGCTGCCTATGTTTGCTGATATAAACTAATGGTTATATAGGTGTATGCATCTGGGTATATGCATGCTGTTTATGTGTATCCACTCAGGAACACATATGGGCAGAGTGACTTTAATCAAGTGTTACCATTGATTCCAAGTAATTAAATCAAATAGTCATAAGCACCAGAAGCAATAGACATATTTTGGAATGCTGAAGGTGGACTTTATTTCAGCCCAAATACATTAATATCTTCTTAAGTCATAACATCTTTTCAAACACTTAACTCATTCAGCAGTTATGCTGGAGCCATTTTAAGATTAAAGGGTAAGAAGTGCTAAGTGAGGAAGAAGAATAGATTTTGGCATATCTGTCACTGGTGGTGGAAAATATGACAGTGCATACTTGTTAT
Organism: Oxyrhabdium leporinum; assembly: GCA_032468155.1. Classification (NCBI taxonomy): domain Eukaryota; kingdom Metazoa; phylum Chordata; class Lepidosauria; order Squamata; family Cyclocoridae; genus Oxyrhabdium; species Oxyrhabdium leporinum. The sequence goes on along the minus strand of JANHFL010005651.1, from coordinate 41,770 downwards.
CACTGCTTCGTTTTCTGAAGGCAGGCAGTGTAGTGAAAAGCAAAGCCAGATAGGCAATATCTACATTTATGGAAGACTGGAAATCTCTTATGGACTTTTTGCATAAAAATGAAAGAAAAATGAACTTATGATTTATGGTTTAGATGGGTTAGATTATAGAAAGAAGAGTAATAAGATGTACAGTAACTTCAAAGAGACAGGTTAAAATATATTTGTAATTATAACTGCTGTGAAGAATATTGAAAGTCAGACTTTTATCTTTCTTTTCTATTTTACTTCAACTTTTTTCTTTTCTTGCACTTTTTGCTTTTTTTGGTTTTCTTTTTCTGGTTTCCTTATAGAAAATATGGTATCCTATTATATGCTATTGTATTAGAATAATTCTTACTCTGCTTAATCCATGCATCCACAAACTCTTTCATGATATAAACAGACACTTTTCATTGTAGGATCTCATAACTATTCTAGTGTTTTCTCAAATCTCATTATCCTGAAGCTGCATATTATGTTTTCTATGCATCTTCATATGTAAGACATGTAACTCACCTGGAAGCACTCTATCCATATTGAAAACAAACCGAGATGAATTAAAGCTGTTAAAGGAAATTGCAAAGGTGTTTTAGGGTGCTAAAATGACACATAGAAAAGACACATACCTATGTCCTGTAGCAACTCATTTGGACAGAATAGTAACTACATCAAAAGCATTCGAAAGACAAAAGCATCTGTATCTCCAAGATTTAATTAAAAAAAAACTGATCTTGAACTGTAATAAAATTGTTCATTCATTGTGTGGAAAAGGAAAATCTTTTTATTTTTCCTTACTTTTTTCTCATTTCATTTATTTATTTTACTTAAAAATATTTTTACTGTTAAGGTAATAAAATACAAAGGAAAAAAGAATGTAGTTTTAAAGGATTTCAGCTCTGATTCACGCATTAAAGCATATGCAGTGAATAGTCTTTGCTAGATAAAAATAATGAGATTTTTCGGCAGGCAAATCTTTTAACATATTTACTCAGGTGAACCTAAATAAGCCTTATTCTGTTCAGTGGCCCTTAATGCATTTAGAATTTTGCCCTTGAAATATTTCAGTATTGGTGCATGCAACCAGTGCAGAGATTATAAGTGCAGAAATTAAACATTTTGTTTTAATAGAGGTCGGAATGAGCTGAGGCTTTTCAAGCTTGCCCTCTGATTTCATTCCCACCCCCCCCACACCGCATCTGCACTTATTCTGCGTCTCACTTTTTGCTTACCATCACCCTCAAATCTTAGATCCGGCCAGGAAGAAGCGTGCAGTCAAACAACATAGCTGATCTCTACAAGGGACTTCCCTTGAGTAGTATTTAGAAGCTTCAGCGAGAGCAAAATGTGGAAGAACAGGCAGTTATGGGTGCTAATTGCTTGGCACAAGTGACATCTCTATTCTGTTATCTGTACCAGTATGCTCCCAGATGCAAATCAAGGTGCTGGAAGTTTACCTTCATGGCTTGTGACTGGGTTACCTGTCTCTCCCTGGTGATGTCTCCCATCCTGTTAGATCCAGCAGCAAAAGCAGGCTCCAGGTCCCATCCACAAGAGAATGCCATTTAGCAGGACAGGACACCACCACCCCCACCCCACAAGATCAGCCTTGTCCCAACCATGCTAACCTCTGCAAAACATTGAAAATGTGGCTTTGCAATCAAACGTGAGGCCCTGATCCCGCTTCTTGGTCTTTGTCGCATTAACTGAGTGTTCCCAAATGCTGTATTATTTAATGCTATTTCTGTTGTTTTAAAATTTGGTTGTTTAGTATGTTTTTATTCTATTTTTAATTGTTAGTCCCTCTAGAGTCGTTCTGGATGGACAGCCATGTAAATTTATTTTAGGAGTTGAAGATCATATGGAAAAGATTAAAAATCCCATACAAAATACTTGACTGCTGATGAGTGACAGAAAAATGGGCATGTCTTCTGTCTCTCTGACAGATGCAGAGCTTTGGAATAGAATTAATATTAGTTCATTAATTTGCCAACTACATAGTATATGCACACTATGATCTGTGTGTATATAGCTGTCAAATAACAGTGGAATGGCTGTGTGCTTGGACACTATTTGCATCAAAAGTTCTTAAGTACTCCCTAAAAATGAAAAAGTTTTGCTTTCAGTTTCCATAATGAAATAAAATAGATTGCCTTTAAAACCAGCTCAGCATGGTGTGGTCTCTTGTTAAGTAACGAGATCTGAGAATAACAGGAGCAGCTTGATCTCTTCCTTCCTTAAGGCATTCTGAAATGTCTAAAAATGGCCTTTGCTTGGTTAATAAAAACCACACCACAAATGAACAAAAAAGGCTTTGTAAAAGAGATGGGAAGAAAAGAGAAATCACACCCTCTATTGGTAGATCTCATAATAGTTTTGGTATTTCAAGGATTATTTAAGTCAAATTCATCTGTTTATACTTTCATGGACATGTTCATGTTGTTTACTCAGCAAAAGTTATACTTTCATGGACATGTTCATGTTGTTTACTGGGATGTCACTGTTATTTTCAACTTTTTTAAAAAAATAAATCCCAATTCAACTCTATTATTCCTTGGAGTTCTCTCATTCAAGATATAACCAAGCCATGGCCTTCTAGCTTCTCAGTCCTGATAAGGACATCCAAACATTGTCTCATTCAAGTAACTGACATGCAGCAATATGTTTTTTTATAATCAAATTTAGACCCTATACATCTCGCTATCCAAGTGATTCTGGGCAGTTTACAGATACTTTATCAATGTTGCACCAAAATATTGTATGTTGTTGAAATCTCAATTGGCAATGTTTCCACAGATGTATTATAAAATACATACATACATATCCAATATTTTTATTTAATGTTTCAACATTTTGGGTCGTAAACAAAGCTGTCCTATCACCACTATATCAATAAACTGGATTTATAGCCCAGTCCTATGCTTCAAATTAAACCCAATAGTTTTGTGGAGAGATTAAATAGAATATACTGTAGATACATTATATTTTCTTTAGTGTTTATGTTGTAACCGAACATTATGTTATATTTTAGGATATTGCTTTTTGAAATCATTAAGATGCATTAGCAGCAAGTATTCTTTCAATTGTCAGTATCATATGTTTCAAACTTTATCTCATTTATGCTGAGAATATAATGAATAAAGTCTGATAAATGCACTGATTATGTCAGATGAATAAGAAAAAGTTAAGTAGATACACACCTGATATATTTTGAATGGGGCAACACAAATAATCCCATTTAAGCCATTGTAAGATGTCTGATTGGAATAGCAGATGAATTTATTAAGCATAAATAAAAATCATAAAATTAGTACTCTATCCATATTTCATTTTGATTCCACCTCTCCAACCTAATGTGATTTTTTTTTTCAGATTTGCATCTTCCAATTATTTCTTCTCCTTGCCCAGAATCGAAAATTATATCTCTTCATACACTCAAATCATATGATAAAAATGAAAGGATACGTTTGATAGAAACATTACATCAGCCAGTCAAGGTTGTTCACCAGTAAGATATTTTTATTTTCTTAACAAAACCTCCATGGCAGAATGAAATGCTACATTTTGTTCATTATGTTTGAATTTCTTGTGATGTAAAAGTAGAGAACCAACAGTTAACGTGTCATGTATTAACCAAATACGTTCCCTTCATTTTCTTCCATTTCACTGCTGGGTTCCAAAATTGTAGACTTGAATGCAATTGAGATTAAAATGACTAAATATTTCTAAGGAACAAATTGTTATGCAGAGAGGAATTAGGATAACAATTTTATTATACCTAACTATACCATACTTCAACAATTCTATTATTTGATAAACAAAGAGTAGGAGCCCTGGTTCTGTTGAGATAGTTGTCTAATTCTAGCCTTTGAATATGACTGTAAAAGAGCCACAGATTAAGAAAATAAACAAGAGATATATACATCTCTCTATCACAATTGTATTCAAGATTCAATAAGATTCAATAAGCAATCAAACTCTACAAATGTCTATATATTCATCTGGGTACATATTTGTAGAATATAAATAGCATGGAACAATTAATTTATTAGGATATCGGCAGAAATTATCATTTTGTGCTAATTTACAACATGATCATGAAAGTTTATAGAATTTATTTAAAACAAATATCAAATACCAATACTTCAGGTCTGAGTTTATAGTGAAGTATATCCATGAAACAGGATCACAAGAATGTGAGAAAGTAAGTCTGGCTGATGAGCCAGGGTGGCGTAGTGGTTAGAATGCAGTGTTGCAAGCAAACTCTGCCCTCAGCCAGGAGTTCAGTTCTGACCAGCTAAAGGTTGACTTGTCCTTCCAAAGTCAGTAAAATGAGAATCCAGATTGTTGGGGCAATATGTTGATTCCGTAAGCTGCTTAGCTGTAAAACACTGTGGAGTGATATATTACAGTAAGTCTAAGTGATATTGCTATTGCTAACGTAAGACAAGTTTTGATATTTTAATGGGGCAGCAGTTGTTGTTTTTTTAATTAAGTGCTGGACGGGGAACAGAATGCCATTTTAGCTGTCCTTAAGGCAACAAAGCCTCTTGGTCCAGCACTAGGGATATCTTTGACTTTATATCCACATAACCAACTGAAATGTAATTAATGAAGACATTTCATGAAAAAAACCTTTCTTGTTTTCCTGCCTCTGACAATCAGTGTAGCTACACAAATAGGGAAATTCTTTTTGAATTTTGTATAACGTGACATCAAAATGTGCTTCAAACAAGCAAGCAAGAAAAGTCCCAAATAATTCACCAAATCCTATTTTAATTATTTATCACGTTTATACATGTTGGTACAATGCCCAAAGACTCTTGCTGGTTCATAAGGACAAAAATACACAATAAAATACATAAAATTATTCACATTTTGAGTAAACATAAAATACAAAACTACATAAATAGAAGTCAGAAACAAGCCAGAGCACCCAAGTCAGTGAGCATAGCAGTCTGCCTCTTAGCTTGTCATGTATATAGACTGTTGTTTCCAGTCAGAAAAAAAACCACTTTTTTTTAGTTAGGATTGCACAGAAGAAACACCTTTCTAATGTTATATTGTAATTTTCCAGACATCCAATCCCCATTAAGACAGAAAATAAGAAAGCCTTTAAAATTCAAGATTTTTCGATCATCATCAAAGTGTATGTGTTGGTGACATCATTAACACCTTTACAGGCATTCATTCATTCAACTGGAATTGTCTGGGATCCACCTAAGAAGAAGCATTTTTCAGTCAAGGTAAAAATTATGTTTTTCTCTTCACCTTAAAAGAGGTAGCTTCTTTTTTTGGTTCTTTTGCTTTATTTCCAGTTAAGATGTTTTCATTCGGGATAAGGTCTCTATAAGGCCAAACTTACAGTGTATAACAGGAAAAGATGTAGTTGTTCTAAAGCAGTGTTTCTCAAACTTGGCAATTTTAAGATGTGTGGACTTCAACTCCCAGAATCCCCCAGCCACCTATGCTTGCTGAGGCATTTTGAGAGTCAAAGTTCACACATTTTTAAGTTGCCAAGTTTGAGAAATATTGCTCTAAAGAGTTACATCCAGGTACTGCTGAATGAATGCCCCTGTACATTTCAAAGCAGCTTTGCATTTTTGAGTCTAGTGTGCTGCTCAGTCCAAATATTAGGGGTTTGTCAAAGTAGGATTAATTGCTCCTGAAAGGTATGCACCTTCTCTTGAAAGCTTGGTACTTCATTCTGTGTAAGGAGGAAACTGTAATGGGTGGAAAGAGATAAAGGGCTGTTAAAACACAGTGAGGAAATTGCAAGAATTGAAGAGAAAATTACAGCTGGGAAGGAAAAGATCAGATGGGTTACTTTTGAACTAGGGGATAAAGCTTCAAAAGCAACTTAAAGTTTGTCAGTGATTTGCAAGCTATAGCATTTTAAGAGCAGTTTAAGAGAAACTGATTTAAGGCAAGGAAACACTCTTTCCTTGAGTTTATTAAATGAGAATAGCTATCTTCACAATGAAACATGGACTTCAGGGATTATACAAAAGAAAGCAAGCTGATTTTTCCTATTAAAATAAAGTTTAAAACATTATTGTTTGGTCATGTTTTGAAATATATAACAGTTGTATAATTCTATCACTACTGCAAAGCCTGCAACAGTAACCAAGAAATTTTAGATACTCACAAAGCTTCTTAAGTGAGAAAAGGAATTAGATTGAAGAATCATGGATTCTAATATATTTATCGTTTACCTCTCATTTTATCAGTAAGTCTATGGGTCTTTCTAATGCCGTTTTCTACCTTTTGATTAATTTTAAAAAAGGCTTGGATAGTCAAAATATCCACTGTTCTTATTCTGCAATGTTTTGAAAATGTTCATTTATATTCTCAAGGTAAGAGACTCACATTTGAATTGTTTTACTTGATATATAGATTAAAAGGCAATTATTAAAAGTTAGTGGCATACTTATTTATTGCACAGCCCTAACCTCAATAAAACTTTGTCAGTATCATAGATTTTAGGGACAAAAATAGACAATGGCACTAGAACAAAATATAAATGAGGATATCTATGGAGATTCTCAATCATCCAGGTCATGGTTGTCCCAAAGATGCTTTTGAAAAGGCAACTGGTCTTTCTTGTTTTTTTCCATGAAAACATTTAACTTCTCATATAAAAAGCTTCAGAACTGAGAAAGCTTCTTGGATTAGAAGTGAAACATTTTCAAGGAAAAAATCAAGAAAGACCAGTTGCCTTTTGAAAATCACCCTTGCTATATAAAAGAGGATCTTGGCCACAATGTCCATCACCATAATCCCCTAATTGGATGCTGATAGTGTGGATGATCCTGTTTTTATTCCTGGTTGTGTTAACAGAGAGTCCTCAGCAGTTACATTGTTCATGAATATGAGTTGGACAGCCACATAACTTTATTTTAGGAGGTTTGGGAGATCATATGGAGAAGATAAAAAAATCCCATATGAAATACTTGACTGTTGATGAGTTACAGAAAAATAGACACATCTCCTATCTTCCATTAGTAAATTTTATCATCTCTGACAGAAGTACAGCTTTGGCAGTAGAATTAATATTAATTCATTACTTTGCCAACTACTGTACATGGACATCATGATCTGTGTTCATATGGTTGGCAAGTTACTGTGGAATGGCTGTATGCTTGGACACTATTTGTTATAAAAATTATTAGGTACTCAGTAAAAATAATAAAAAGTTTGCTTTTAGTTTCCATAATGAAATAAGTTGTCTTTAAAGACAACTCAGCTTCTCAAGTAATGAGATCTGGCAATAACAGGAGTAGCTTGATCTCTTCTCTCCTTAAGACATTCAGAAATATCTAAATCTGGCCTTTGTTTAGTTAATTAAAACTTAGTTAATAATTAAAACAAACGTATGCAAATCACAAATATATTTATAAGGAGGACTATGCCTCTCAGACATACCTCTCTGTCACAACATACACAGTGCAAAATAATTCTGTACTGAGCCAAACACATTCCAGGGACACATTATTCCTTGTATTGCAGGTCACCGAAATTCTTGAACAAGGGCTAAAATTGCCATAAATTAACCTTAAGCAAGGAAATAATCAGATACTTATCAGCCTGGCTTGATATCAAGGAGTGTGATTTATCTCCTGGCAAGGACAATCATTACTGGATTACTCATGATTTTATTAAATGATTACATCTGCTGGGAATTTATTTTCAGTTAAGAGAGCTGTAAACTGTAGAGGGCTATAATTCAACAATAAATGTACGGTTTAAAAAAATGATATGTATCCTGCTAGTATTTGGATTATTCGTGCCTTGCTGCTCTCTTTTGTCTAGAGCTGCTGAATTCTGCCCCACCATCATCTCTTCCATTTGTAAGTCATCTCGTAGGCATCTCAAACTCTACATCCATTTTTCTCATTTTAGCATCACCATCCAGAGATCCTAGATATGTTTTTATGGAATTTAATGTGAAAGGAACACCTCTAGCTCATTTTATCTATTCCCAGGTGATCCAGTAACTGAGCACTAAAACCACCAGCCAGCTGAAGCTTCCAGTTGCCACAATAGTCTTTAGTTTACCCATCAGCAACAATAGTTCTGTCTTCCTTCTTGAAAACTGAAGCAAAGCAAAAGCAAAAATCTTTGCTTTAACCACTGTTTTTTCCAGCAAGCTTTCTGGAGAGCATTAAATCACACACGTACATGGAAAGAACATTAAAGAGGCAAGCTATCCAGGAAAAACAGACATGCCAACAGAGGATGAAGCGCTCTCATCTGTTCTGAAGTAACAAAAAAGGACAATGAACTAAATTTAGAAAAATAATGGGGTGGGGGGAAAGCTGGTATTTAAGATTTTTCTGTGCTTTATCACTGTTTCTTGTGAGCAATGGTGAGCACTATGGATATTTAGCACAAGAGGTGCAGTAATATCAAAGTGTAGTAGGGCATTTGGTTTTTCCTTAAAACAGAATTAATTCATCAAGGGGAATTTAAGCCTAGTGATACAGTTTCCCTGGCAAATACCAGTATATGGAGATATCATGGTTTTCTCTAGGTTGTTTTTTGGCTAGCCAATCTAGCCTATAGTTCTAGTTAGCCTCTTGCTAACTTTCCAGCCAAGTACTAGCCAAGTCCAACTATACATATTTTCTAGTACTAACTTATATGTACAGCTCAAAGAAGGTTAACAAAAAATAAACATTTCTGGTTTATTCTCCATCTTCATCCCAACACAGCAGAAGAAATAATAGATTTTAGACTTTCTCTGACTAGCAGCACAACAGAAAAATATATTTTTCTTCAGTTGGCCTGAAAGGTATCCAAACCAGGCCCAGGAAGGCAAGACTAACAAGTCTTCAAATTTTCCACAGAATAACCATGTGGTAGGAAAGAGTTTATTGACTTGCTCATCCTGTTCAGATTTAGGGATGTTTGAACTGGTTTTTATATTGAACTTTTCAACAAATCAACCTAGCTTCTTCTTTCAAGATTAATATGCAGATCAGAAAATCACCTTGCCAGGCCTTTTATTCTTTTTATAGCTTCTATCAGTGCTTTCTTATTTATCTTTGTAATAATATTTTTAACTGTTTTTAGTTTGAGTAATGGCGATCCAGTGTGGTCTAGTGGTTAGGGCACTAGGCTGGAAATAGAGATTATGAGTTCTTGTCCCATGTTAGCCACAAAGCCAGCTGGGTGATCTTGGGCCAGTTCCTCTCTCTCATCCCTAAGAAGGAAGCAGTGGCAAACTACTTTCAAAATCTTCCCAAGAAACTGCAGTGATTAGTCCAGGCAGTCACCAGGAGTCAACACTGTCTCAAAGTCACAAAAACAAAACAAAAAAGTTTGACTATTTCAGTAGAGTCACTTAATTCTATGTCCAGTAGATGGAGGTAATGTGCTAGAGAAACTCTTTTCGGTCAAGTGATATAATGTGATTTCCCCCCATCCTTATTATGATTCATTTTTAACCAATAAGTGGATAACCAGATAATCAGTGAAAGAAAACTGTGAAGTATGGTTATTATTTTCCATATATTGTTGTATCAACATACTAGTTTTCTTGATTTAGAGGGAGATCACAATCTATTCCTCAAAGGAAAGGACAAACAATACTTAGCAAGTCACAAATATGGTCCCTTTTTTTTTGCACAGCTGTTATTTATTCTTCCTAAGAAAGAAAATTGTCTTCCCCTTTTCTTTCCAATTCTATTCTCTTGCCTCAAAGCTATCTGTTTCTGTACCATGGACAAAGAAGCAGATAAATTTCTCCAAGAAATTTCCTGTCTAAGACAGGAAGTCTCTTAGAATTTGTTTGTTTCCAAACTATCATCTTTTAATCCTTCATGGAGCACAAATAGAAATATACTTTAGGGAACAAAAACAAATGCAGAGAGAACTGAAGAAACGCAGACCTGCTAGAAAGTTTGAGCTTCATTTTTTTTAACACTCATTCTGGTGGTCTTTAGAAATGCAGTTAAGGTAAACTTCAATCCATCGTTTTAGCTACTTTATTATGAAAGAAATATAAATTAGTTTGAGATTTGTGGAGAAAATGAAAAGTGGTAAATAATTTTAAAATGTAAATAAACAAAAAGCAGTTGGTGTCCATAAACATGAATGAGTATGGAAGCACCTGGGAACACAACAACCTCCAGAATTACTTTGCTCATAAATGAACCTTTTATGACCCACTGTGAATCTTTTTATTATTAATAATTTTTATTAAATATTTTTACAGAATAAAAACAAAGCAATTTTAAAGAAGAAAAAGCAAAGTGATAAGTAAATAAGAAAAAAATAGAAACAACAAAAAAAGAAAGAGAAAAAAAATAAAGAAGCAACATCTCATCTTTTTTATAGCAGTCATGAATGCATTTATAGTTTATTTTTTCTCTCTAAAATTATACTGTGGTTCCATTCTTTCCACAGTCTATTGTTCCTAATTATCAAACCCATAAATCGGAAGTTGTTTTTTTTTTTCAATTTTCAGCAGGAAGTCTATAAAAGGTTTCCAATTACTGACAAATGTAGTCATTGTCTTTTTCCTCTTCAAACAAGTTAATTTTGGTGTCTCTGCAAATTCTGTCATTGTCCTCAACCATTCCTCCGTTGTGAGTATTTCAAAGCCTTTCCATATGACATTTCATGATTCTGTCCATTGTCAATAAGAAAATCATAAAGTTCCGAAAAATAAAACACTTGCATTATGTAAGAAATACTTTATAAATAGTCTTGGAAAAAGTTAGAGGCAAATATTATTTGAAAAGCCCAGTCCAGCCCCTGATTATGGAGGTATAGATATAATTTAATAATTTTAACAGGGGAAATAGTATTAGATATAAATATACTTTGAATGAAACAGATGTAGTTCAACTCACTTTGGGACTGTGAGGGAAATATTGCATTGTTTATGAAGACAAACTGTGCTAGTTCTCCTCTGGTTTTATGTTACTTGTCTAATTTTTCACTGAATTGTATTTAAAGCCTCGCACCATATAGCGGGAGGAATATATATTTTGCCAGGCTGGCGGGATATAAATATTTTAAATAAATAAATAAAATAGGGGGGGGGACGGGGACAGAATGGCCCCATCTGCTCTGCTTTGCAGCATTATTATTGCTTTTTTTAAAAAAAAGCTTGCAACTGAAAAAGCGAGATGTTTGTGCAAGAAAAAAAGGATCTCATTAGCGCTCTTAGTTTAACCTGTGGGGACGGTCCATAATCTCCCCTATGCCAGCTTGGATAAAACCTTTTATTACATTTTTTATTTTTAAGGAGTTGGCATTTAACAGCTGCTGACACTTCAAATCATATCCATTTAATAACATTCTCCCCTGCTGTTTTAGCCTATCCAAATAGGAAATCAGAAGGAGATAAAATTTTAATAGACAGAAAAACATATGGTAGCAAAGGCCTTTTCCTCCATACGTGCAAATATTTTAACAGTATATTTCTGGTAGATACAGGGCTGATTTCTCTAAATATCAGCTCCAGTGAGGCTTGGGAAAGGGCAGGGAATAAGAAACTGACTCGTACGTATGACGGTCGCAAGTGTCCCGGAGTCGTAGGATCGTCTTTTGTGACCTTTTGACAATCAAAGTCAAATGGGGAAACCAGACTCACTGAACAACTGGGTACGTAACTTAACAACTTGTTTTAAAGAAAGAAGATTAAAAACTAATAGGAAGGGAGGGAGGGAGG